>PVIC010046018.1:0-14404 GCA_004025085.1 Thryonomys swinderianus
TACTACTACTACTACTACTACTACTACTACTATCCTACAATTTAAACAGCTCCAGAGACTGGGAATCAACAGTTCGCCCCCTTAAGCATCCAAGATGCATTCCTTTGGTTATGTATATTCTCTTAACTGGGACACACACTGGCAGACAGGAAGCTATTTTTCTCTTCCACACTACTGAGAATGTCTTACTAAAAGATGAAGCTGCTGGCCAGAGATTTAGCTCAGTGGTTCTGGCGCCCGCCTAGAAAGCACAAGGTCCCTGGTTTGATCCCCAGTAACTACACAAAACAATACTGGGCGTGGTAACTCACGCCCACCAGCAATCACACCACAATGCTGGCATGGTGGCTCATGCCTGTCGTCCCAGCACCGGGGAGGCAGAGGCAGGAGGATTGCTGAGTTTGAGGCTAGCCTAGGCTACACAGTGAGTTCAGTGCCAGCCTGAACTACAAAGCAAGACCCTGTCTAAAAAAAAAAAAAAAAAAAGCTCTATACAGACAATAGCCTAGGTGATCTATAAGCCATAATGCCTGGGCTGGACCTGTTACAAACGCAGAGTCCTGAGCTCTCTCCTCTGAAGTCCAATTCACTAGTCTAGGGTAGGAGCCACGGCCTGATCTCCCCAGCCTACATTCAAATAAGCAACCCAGGTGGCTTTTGCTACAGGGTCCTTCCCCTTCCACTCAAAAAAAGGAGCTCAGAAAGCTCATCGATCAGCATTTTTGACACAATGGCTTAGATCCCTACCTGGAAATCTCAAAGACAAAGACACCTTGGTTACTAAATGGTGCTACTTTCACACTAGACACTTGGAGATTTGTCAGTGGTTTGCTTTCCACCAGGACTACTTGCCAGACACAAGTTCAATGAACCTCAACAAGATTCTGAACTAGATGGCGCAGCCAAAGGTATTGGTCAGAAAAGACAGAACCTACTGAGCATTCTGACGATTCCAAAAATGCTAAAATCAGCTGACCGTGAACTTCTGCTAATGGCTATTGGTGAGAACACCAAGGAAGCAGAGATCTTTCTAATTCCTCCAAGAACCTGCCACAGTGCTGAACAGACACAGAAGGCACTGCTACCTTGTGAAGATGTACAAGGACAGGGAGTTTTAATCTAGTTTCCATCTGATGACAAGAGTGCCAATGAAGCCTGGCATAGGGATACATGCCTGTGATCCTGGCAATCAGAAAGCTGAGACAGGAGGATTTTAAGTTAGAAGCCAGCCAGGGCTACACAGCAAGTTCAAGACCAGTTTGGACTACAGATAGTGAGACCCTCTGTAAGAAATCAAAGAGCATGCCAACACACTGAAGGGAAGTTGGAATTGCTGTAAAATGTATTAGAAAATACAGAAAATACAAACTTTACATTAATTATTTTACAAATAAACATTTACAATTAAAGCTGCAATGCCCTGTAGTTCCCACTTTGCAAAAGCTCTTGTAGTTAGGTAAAATCTCTCTATCACCATCCACTTATCTGCACTCTGGGGAAAACTACTAAGGTCAGAACATTTGCGGCTTCATTTG
The DNA here is from genome assembly GCA_004025085.1 of Thryonomys swinderianus. NCBI lineage: Eukaryota > Metazoa > Chordata > Mammalia > Rodentia > Thryonomyidae > Thryonomys > Thryonomys swinderianus. Next base: position 1,536 of record PVIC010046018.1, read on the forward strand.
TTCACCTAGGAAAGGATGTCTTCAGAGTGCTTTACCAAGGTCTCAACTCAAACTATCATTCATCTCCCAGTTTCCTCTCAACTGTCTGGTGTACTTTACAAATATGAATTCTAGCAACATGGACAAGAGATGTGAAACATTATTCTCATTTTGCAGTGTGAAAAATTAAGAGGCTTGGGCAGAGATTTTAGCTCAGTGGTTCTGGCATCTGCCTGGCAAGCACTAGGTCCCCAGTTTGATTGCCAGTACCATATAACACAGTGCCAGGCATGGTGGTTCACGCCTTTAATCCCAGCACTTGGGAGGCAGAGGCAGGAGGATTGGTGCGAGGCCAGCCTGGACTACACAGTGAGTTCAGGACCAGCCTGAACCTACAAATCGAGACCCTGTCTCAAAAAAAAAAAAAAAAAAAAAAGAGGCTGGCAGATTAACTTGGTAAGGGAAGAGTACAGGTCTTCTACTTGTGCATTAGATTTGGGTTAAATTCTATCACTTACTAAGTGTGTAAGTATCCTTCAATTTCCATTTTCCTCATATGTAATGTAGGAAAAATGATTCCAACTTCACCATGATTTGAATACTTGACAATTTAAATAAAGGACTTAATTAAGGTATTAAGTTCTCCCCAAGCACTATGTAAATGCCAGCAGATGTTATTATTTGAAACATTTATCCTTGTAGATGAAAGTATAGTAAAAACTGGATTCCAGGCTGGGCATAGTGGCACATGCCTGTGATCCAGGCAATCAAGAGGATGAGGCAGGAGGATTGCCATGAGGAGACCAGCCTGAGCTACATAGTAAATTCAAGGTTAGCCTGAATAAGGTTAGCCTTAACAAGACTATCTCCAACAAACAAAGCAAAAACTAATCTCCCTGCCAGTCTAAAATGACCATGGCAAATAAACTTTTACAATCAAGAATATACTTTTGGCCAGGTGTGGTGGTGCATTCCTGTAATGCCAGCACTCAGGAAGCTGACACAGGAAGACTGTGGAGAATTTGAGGCCAGCCTAGGGATTTATGGTAAGTTCAAGTCCAAGACCCTGTCTCAAAAAAAAAAAAAAGCATCTTTGAAGATGGGCATGACGACACACATCTGTAATTCCAACGCTGACAGGATTATGCCTAACAGGAGGACCACCAGGAGTTTAAGGCCTGAACTATATAGCAAGACCTTTCTCAAAATACAAAAGAAAAAAAAAAGAATATATTTTTGCAGATTTGGAGCCTTTCAATAGAATATTTTAGCTTACACTTTCAATTCCTATCCTAAAACAAAGTTTCTATCCTTTGACGTTCTCAACAAGCACCACCTCCTTACCACCACCACCTTCAGTCCTCTTTAACACCTCCTCATACTTCCCTCTTTGAAATCGTCCCTTCTCTTTTCCTAATACTTTAGTCCTGAGACCTCTGGCCTATTACAAAGGACCCCAAGAAGCCATTTATATAAAAATTTACAGTTCGCAAATGCTGTGCCAGTATTTTTTTTTTTTGCTAACTTTTATTCTTACAAACATTTCATCCTTACAACCGCTCAATTAGATACAGAAGGGTGACTCTAATTTTACAGCTAAGATCCAATATACAAAGCTAGAAAGCTGTATAATACCAACTAACAACTCAAATTTTCAGATTCTAGACTCAGTACTCTATTCAACTTAAAAATTACTAGCTCTTGTATGTTCTTTATGTCATTTTCTCACTAAATATGGAGAAAATCATCTTTATATCTCTGGAATAATTGGTACATTGCTACAAAGGATAGCTTCTTACCCACATTAATTTTTGAAGTATAGGAATATCTCAAGCTTACCCCACTAAGGCCCAAAGTTACTTTCACTCTCCCTGCACAATCTTAAAATGAGAATGAAGTCGGGGATGCTGCATCTGCATGGTCAAGTGCCCAGAGCCACAAGCCCTCCATGCTGCCCCCAGGTACTTCCACTATCTGCCTTTTTTCCTCCTTCCAGAGTTTTCTTTTTTTTTTTTTCGGTCTGACATCCCAAGGAGAACCCATCTCAACCACAAACCACCCTCATCGCCAAAGACATGTGTGCTCACACTGCACGGCTGAAGCTGCTCGGAACATTTATAACTTGTCTTTCTCCCTATGTACAACCCTCGTCTGAAAAACTTCATCCCCGGCGTCAATACCTTCTCGGCTCTCGCCCTCCCACGGCTCCAGCTCACTCCTGCACCTCCTCCAAACCCTCCCAACCTCCACGGTTGGCGGGCTACATTTCCTATTTCTCGGGCCCAGATCTTCAGGCCTGCAGCCCGACGCGCCGACCCGGCCCAGCATATCGCAGGTCCTCTGGGACCCCAGGGCCCAGGCCCAGCCGTGCGGTCCCTGCCCCGCCTCCCCGCCCAAGGCGCCAAGTCCTCCAGGTTCCGTCTCCAGGCCAGGACCCGGCTCCGAGGGCCTCGGACGCCGCGGGGAGGTACAGAAGGGAGCTGTGGCAGCGGCTAAGGCGCTGGCCAAGACGGGCGTTCAGACCAGAAGACCCCGGGCACGGCCGGCTCCCGTCCCGCGGCCCAACTGAGCCTCCCGCTCTGCCGGCCCGCGCCTCCGCGGCCTGGCTCCTACCTGATCCAGGTTCTCGTCGCTCCCGCTGTCCTCTGTGTCCGAGTCGATCACGACGCGCCCTTTCCGCTTCTTGACCATGGTGGTCCCCCGGCTTCCACGCCGGACGCCGCCCGGACTCCCCTCTCGCTCGCCTGCCAGTGAGACCGCCACTGCCGCCGCCACCGCCGCTCGACCCACACAAAGGCGACCGCGCATGCGCGCTCCGCTCCGCCCCTGGCTCCGCCCCCCACCCGGCGCACGCAGTTCGCCGGGCGCTCCGCCCTGCTCCACCCCCGACGCAGCGCGGGGCGGGGCCCCGCGCGGCAGGCTCTTGGCCCCGGAAGTTTAGCTAGGTGGAAACGCTGCGAGCGGCCGGCGGCGGCCAGGAGGCCATGACTCTTCACTGAGGAGCCCCACACATCTCTGGCCTTTCCCGAGACCAGGTGTGGCGGGAGACCTCAGGAACTGTCCACGTGCACGACACTTGTCGCCCAGACCTTGGCGAAGGCATCGTTGAGGGATGGAGACCTCCTACCTGGGTTGTGCCATGACAGTTGAGCTGGGACCCTAAGAAGGCCCCTGAGTTGCTCACAAGAAGAGGGCAAGGAGAGTAGTCCCATAGGGAGAAGCTTGGGCAAAAGCTCAATGGAAAGTTCGATTCCCAGAATTGAAAAAAAAAATGCCAGAGAGAGCGTCGAGTTGATGATTGGTCAAGGAACAAAAATCATTGCAACTGGAGTAGCCAGTGTGGTGTGGACGAGGCTGGGGAAAGCACGGCAGCCACATCATTCGGAGCCTAGTGAACTGTATTAAAAAATTTGAACTTTGGGGAGGCTGGAGGGTTAGCTCAGCGGTTCTGGCGCCTGCCTCGCAAGCACAAGGTCCTGAGTTCGATCCCCAGTAACCACATACAGTGCTGGGCGTGGAGACTCACGCCCACCAACAATGAATACCACATACCACAGTGCCGGGCGTGGTGGTGAACGCCTGTAATCCCAGCACTCGGGAGGCAGAGGCAGGAGGATTGCTGAGTTCCAGGCTTGCCTGGGCTACATAGTGAGCTCAGGGCCAGCCTGAATTACAAAGCAAGACCCTGTCTCAAAAAAAAAAAAATTGAACTTTGGTATTTATATACATAAAATTGAGGAACGAGGTGACTGAATTTCTGCTTTAAAGGATTACTCTGGCTACCATTGTGACTAATGAATTAAAAGAGCGAGAAATTGGGTGGGGGATTTTTAGCTCAGTGTTATGGCGCCTGCCTAGCAAGCACAAGGTCCCTGGTTCGATCCTCGGAAACCACATACAATACTCGGTGTGGTGACTCACTCCCACAAGCAATCAGTACCACACACAACGATGCCGGGTGTGGTGGGCTCACACCTGTACTCCAGCATTTGGGAGGCAGAGGTGAGAGGATTGCTGAGTTCGAGGCTTGCCTGGGCTACATAGTGAGCTCAGGGCCAGCCTGAACTACAAAGCGAGACACTGTCTAAAAAAAGAAAAGCGAGAAATTAAAGCCAAGGAAAACACTAGAGCTGCTGAATGTCTTCTTACCAAGAAATGATGGTGGTTGGCATTGGCTGGTGCGAGCTGAAACAGCAGTTTTGCAGCGCAATAAATAAAATATTCAATTCCTTAAAAACAAAAAGCTGGGCCGGAGGGTTAGCTCAGTGGTTCCGGCGCCTGCCTCGCAAGCAAAAAAGGACCTGAGTTCGATCCCCGGTTACCACATATAATGCTGGGCGTGGTGGCTCACGCCTGTAATCCCAGCACTCGGGAGGCAGAGACGGGAGGATTGCTGAGTTCGCGGCGGCTTGCCTGGGCACTATAGTGAGCTCAGGGCCAGCCTGAACTACAAAGCGAGACCCTGTCTCCAAAAAGCAAAAAAAAAAAAAAAAAAAAAAAAAAAAAAAAAAAAAAAAAAAAAAAAAAAAAAAAAAAAAAAAAAAAAAAAAAAAAAAAAAAAAAAAAAAAAAAAAAAAAAAAAAAAAAAAAATATATATATATATATATATATATATATATATATATAGATTATGTGAGTCAGATGATCCAGTGTAGGACACAAGATTCTCCATTTACAAAAAAAGACTTCCAAGTGTTACTAGTGCACAAGTACTGTTACTAGTTCAGACGCTATCCATGAAGATCCAATGTTTTTCAAGAAGGAAGAAAGGATCAGAGATCAACAGAAGAATTCAAGAAGCTCAGAAGAGAAGAGGATGAAGGTGATGTAATCACATTTCAAGGAGGCAGGAATGTTTGACATTTCTGCAGGTGCTCAAACCTAACAAGGATGGTATCAGTGGCAATGGAAAGCTCCTAGGCTTTTTAAAGTGCTGGGCAAACCACATGCCCATTAATGATTATCCTTTAGGAAAAATAGAAAAATACATGATTCATCTATCATAATTGGCAAAAGGTGTGTCACTCAGGAAAAAGTGAACACTGGATGAGGTATAGAGTTAGTGGAAGGAAGAGTTTATGCTGATATAAGAGAAAGTAAGGGAAAAGGAGGAAGAAGGAACATGACTCTAGCATTGACAGATCAACACTGGACAGAGAATCACAGAGAACTGAGAGAATCAGAGAGAGAGAGAGAGAGAGAGAGAGAGAGAGAGAGAGAGAGAGAGAACAGAGAGTTGTGTAAGGATATAAAAAAGATGAAGACAAACATTGACTAGTTGAAACCATGAATGAAAAACAGTCCTAAACTGAAGAAGCATAAGACAATAATGTATCTCTTAAAGAAGGGCTGGGTGATGGAGTAAGCAGACACCGCATAGGCACACATCCATGTATGCACAGGGTTAGATGCATGGGGCTAGTTAGAACTCCCATTAAAGCAGCATGTACAGTTTGATGTTAGATGGTTTATTTTAGAAGGGATTTCACCAAACAGTGAGTAAATTAGTAAAACAGAAAAAGCCAAAGCAATACCATTATCAAGGTCACAGCTGTTGACTGTGGATGTGAAAACCTTAAAGATATTCTAGAACACCCAGCAATGTATATATGAGGTTCTAGTGGCAAAGCACCGGCCAGTGAAGCAACCAAAGTCCTGCGCTTCTGGTTTGCATTTCCTCTGGGTTCAGAGAAAAACCACAAGAAGTAGTTTACATGCCATGTTGGAGACTGCACGCTGCCCGCAGAGATGTCTGACTCCCGCTAGACATGTCCATCACAGTCACAGCTGAAAGGAGAGCAGGAGGAGCACTTGCTGGGGAGTCCTGAAGGCATGGCCCACAAAGGAATAAGTCATGCATCTGTCAGCACTTCTGAGACCATGTATTTTCAGTTCCAGACTCAGAGTGTTTATGCAAAATAGTGGGGTTGTGGAGTAGGAGCAGAGCAGTGGAAAAGGCTACCACCAGTTTGTTATCTCCATGCAAATTGATGCTCTGTAAATACATTCCTGGCAATTCTGCTCTACCTAATTAATCGTCCAAGCTAAACCTTTGCAAGTGGCAGTACAAAAGGTAAACTTCAGCCTGATTCCTGCCAAAATCATCACAAATCCTGAATTAGTCAGATGTGAATTAATGAGCTTTTAGCGGAGCTTGGTTTTTGTCAGACATATTGATCCTGGAGTGAAACAGCCCATTAAAGGCAATGATTAAGATGCAGTTTCTGTTTGAAGATGAAGTGCACGGGCCGGGACAAACTGGGAGAGACTCCTTCCTGTGCGGCTGATGGCTGGTCAGGGGAGAACGTGTATTCCGACTTTCTCTTATTTTTGTCCTGACAGGAAATGACAGCCAACTTCCAAATGCAACAAACGGTGTTTACACAGTTATTTTAACCCTGAAACAGAAGAGTTTACACAGTTATTTTAACCCTGAAACAAGAAGAGCTCAGCACTAGAAATTATTGGTAGAAATTGAGTTTTCTTACCCTGCACAATGGATCTGCTCTGTATTAAATTCACTCTCCTTCCTGATAATAATTGGAGGAGGGGGGTTAACCGGATCTCAACTCATTAGAGGATTACATTGTAAGAAACGGAACGTGTGAAGAATCGTCTGGAGTGTGAACATACAGGAAGGCGGTGGCGATTCTCAGGGGCGCCAGAGGAGAGCTCGGCTGGGAGGGAACTTCGCGGACCCGGGGGGCGGCTCGCAACCAAATGCACGGGCATAAAAGGTGGACGGTGCTGCATCTCTACTTTGGCAAATTCAAGGAATGTCCTATTCCCCTCTCCTCCTGGAACCCTTGGCGGGTTCTCATTTTCTTTTTGGGCGAATGTGAGACGATGCTGAGGAACAAGTGAATTGGGCAGGAAAGAAAGACAGACTGGAAACAGAGGATACAGTAGAAACACCTGACACCAGGCGCTGGTGCAGGCTCCACCGCTTAGAGGCCGCGTTTGGAAAGCAAAAGTACACAGAGCCACGTCTGCCGAGGGAAGACGTGAGGAGACAGAAGGAAGAGCAGGGATTTAAGGAAGAAATGCATTATTGTTTTATTCTTTTTCAGTTTAGGACTGTCTCTCGCCCACGGTTTCCTTTTCTGTCTTCTTATGTTGTGGCCTCACTAAGCTCCCTAGAGAGGTGGACTGGTTTTATTCCAATTGTAAAAATGAGAAAAGAACCTCTAAGAGGTTGAGTGACTCAGTGTTAACTACAAAGTAAAAAAACTAAAATCTGAACATAAGTTTGACCTCAAACATTTTCCCCATCACACACAACTGCTGTGTAGCAACGTTTCTGTGTGTTTTGTAGAAATACATGGATGTATGTAAGAATGATCTTCTTTCTTCTGGTGCTTCCCAAAAGCCTAGGTGCCACATTTGGGGGCAGCACATTCTAAAGACCATCAAGTCGCCACCAAACCTCTTGGGTTCTGTGTGAAGTGTCCCATCTTATTGTTTGTCTGACTCCTTCTCTCTCTTCTGTGCTCACACCACATGCGCTTTGGCAATGTTCCTCAGGACATTAAAATGGCCCCAGATCTGCCCTTCGCACCTGCCCTTTGCACCTGCCCTTTCCTCATTCTGACTTGCTTTTCCTGTAGGCACAGCCACAGCTTGCCCCGTTCATCCTATACATTTTGAAAGGGCATCTTCTCCATAAGATCTTTTGCAGATTCCCTGGCACTTTCTATTCTCCTTCCTGCTTTATTAACTGCTTATAATATATTTAACATAATTAAACAAAAATAGACAAATGGGATTCATTGTCATTGTCAAATAAAAGTGATTAAAAAATTCTGCACAGTAAAGGAAGCAAAGAACAAAGGCAACCTGCAGAAACAAAGAAAAGATCTGAAAGGAGGTTTGCATACAAAATACACAAAGCCCTTATAACTCAGTAGCAAACAAAACAACCTTATTATAAACTGGGCAAAAAGGCCAATGTGTCAGGGCACAGGATTTTACTGCCACCGACCCTGTAGGCTTAAAAAACAGAGAGAGAAGGAGAGAGAAAGGGCTTGGGTTTTTAGCTCAATAGTTAAGCAACTGCCTACCATCCAGGAAGCCCTGAGTTCAATCCCAGCACCACTTACTACATGTGAGACGGTTAAACATCAAAGTGCTGAGAAGGAGGATGGTTTGGGTGAGATACAGAATACAAAGGTTCAGGGTCATGGTCATGTATTCACCATATCCAGTGGCCTTTCAGTAAGGCTGGGCATTCATTTTAAATACACATCTTGTCATTCTTCAAAATGTACCTGTATCTTAAGGAGTCTCACGATTTCATTCTTTGATTTGTCTCTTGTGTCATAAAGAGTCAGCCTCTGTTTTAGTTTGTATCGTAAAGAGTTGGCTCTGTTTCGCCTTACCCATTGCTAAGACACAGTGTCTGACACCAACAAATGAAAGGAGAAGAGAGTTACTGGTGAATCATTTCAGTCCACGGTTGGCTGACTCCAAGGCAGAAACTGCATAGCAGAAGGCCTGGCAGAAGAATATGTGCTAAGTCCATGCCCACTAGGAAGAAGAGAAAGAAAGGAGGAGCTGAGGAGAATATGCTTTTTCAGGCCACACAGTGACCTGCTTCCATCCAGCCTCTCCTCCTCAGAGGATGTTCTGATACTGAACTCACTGTGAATGGACCCGGGGATAAGTATCATACATCAGGATCCAATCGCCTTCCAATGCGTGAGGTTTGGGGGGACAGTTTAGGTCCATAACATCGACCATAACAACTTCAACTGACAGTACTGAAAACTTAAATTATGTTAAATTTTCCATTTTAATGGTGACAATTAGAACAATGACTCCAATTATTTATTGTTTCTGATAATGTTTATCTCGAGTGATAGTCATGAGATGTTTGACATCAGTAGGCTGTTTAAAGATTACTCCAAGTTTGCATAGACCAATGAAGGCAAACCTTTAGAAATAAGCAGCCAAACTGCAAACCCAAACTTATGTATCACAAAGTACCAACACTGCAGCAAAACCTGAATACTGAGGTTTTAGTTTAGAAAAAAACAACTCCCACATTAACAGCTTCATCTTCGGAGAAAGGGAATATGTATGCCATAGCTTCATTACCACTATAATTCATGGTATAAACAATGAAATTTAGCAAATTTTTAAGTTCTCATAATTTAAATATGAATTAAACATATGTGTATATATATATAATTTTAAATTGAGTAATAATTGTAGTCTTGGAGTAACAGTTACTTGCAGAGTTTCAGCAGTGTCTGAATTTAGATGAATTATATAACCAACTGTTGACTGAACCCATATACTCAGAATAGTTAAAAGAATTCATTGCCACAAAGACTAATGAATAATAAAGTACACAAAAATGTTGAAATTTATGGAATATACTAAAACTAGTGGACAAGGCAGGGATTTAGCTCAAGTGGTAGCACACCTACTTTGCCAGCACAAAGACACTAATATGATTCTTGGTAGCACAATAGAAAGAAAAAAAAACAAGAGAAAGAAAGAAGGAAAGAAAGAAAAGTGGATATAACTGCATGAAGATAATCTGATTTTACTTGCAGTCAAATATACAAAGAGAAAAACACAGATTAACTGAATTTCACTTGGTACATATAAAGTAAATTTTTAAAAAAGCATGTGGTTCTTGGGCCGGAGGATTAGCTCAGTGGTTCCGGCGCCTGCCTCACAAGCGCAAGGTCCTGAGTTCAATCCCTGTAACCACATACAATGCAGGGCGTGGAGACTCATGCCTACCAGCAATCAATACCACATACCACAGTGCCGGGCCTGTAATCCCAGCACTTGGGAGGCAGAGACAGGAGGATTGCTGAGTTCAAGGCTTGCCTGGACTACACAGTGAGCTCAGGGCCAGCCTGAACTACAAAACGAGACCCTGTCTCAAAAAAAAAAAAAAAAACAAAACAAAAACAAAAACAGACAAAAAAAAAGCATGTAGTTCTTGCTTGCTTTAGTCATAATGGTAGAATATGATTTGAAATCACTTAATTCAAAAAATAAACAAACCAAGTAGTGTTATAATTACCTCAAAGGAAGGACTGAAATAATGAAAACAAATTTAACCAGAGTATCCATACCTTTCCTATAATGTGATGCTTTCATAATTATAGGAACAGATAAATGTGATACATTTGGCATGAAGATATTCTGAGATAAGAGTTTTCATTTCTGTAACAATACCTGTGCTACAAAAAAGAAAGCATGATTTTAGCTCAGTTTTACATGTTTCTGCGCATGGTCTTTTGGATCCTTTGGTTTGGGCTTGGAGTAGTACATCGAGCTGGGAAAATATGGCAAGGCAAATCTATTGCCTGTGCCTGGGAAGCAATCAAGTAGGAAATCCCACAGCCTCATTTCAGGGCATACCTTCAGTGATTAAAGACTTTCCAGGAGGCCCTATGTCTGGAAAGTGCCACCACCTTCCAATTGTGCCAGGCTGAGAACCTAGCCTTTGACACATGGACCCTTGGGGGAGACTTATGAGCTAAACTGTAGAAGAACTGGAAAGGTTTCTTTAGTGGACATCTTGACTGGAGGGTGCATTAACCATAACACCCTACTGCTGTAAAGAAATGCCCAACAATCTTAAAACATAAGTAGATTTTGGGTAATGGCTTGTTTAGATTTCTCTCTGTGCATTGTACTTCTCATTAATTTTATGATTTATTTTACAAGGATTCTTGGCAAAACAAACTTTTTACTCTTCTCTCATTCTTCTTTTTTTTTTTTTCAACTCTAGAGATAAAATTTTCCATTTGGTCCTGATCCATTAGTTTACATTTGTTCTGAAAAATAAGTTTAAGTTTTAATATTTATTTTAATATTCTGCAAAAGTGCTAGGGGTACAGGGTAGTGGTCGAAACATAAGGCCCTGATTGACCCTGAGCAGCCAGCCAATCAGTTAATAAGGAAATAAAGATATTGCACACTGTGGATGGCTTCAAAAATATTTTCAAAAGTCCTACAACAGAGATGTCTGGAGACAAAAACCTTAGTCCAGTAATATTTTAATTGCTTTAATAGGAACAATTATATTTTGATCTGCAATATATATATATATATATGTGTGTGTGTGTGTGTATTATATATATATATATGTAATTATCAGGATATATAAATTCCTGTTTTATATTCACACTGACAAACTGTTTACTGTTTATATCATAATGTTATGAGTTTAATCCTTTTGTTTTGTTTTAAAGTTACTTTCCATAGAATATTTGAGACATTCATTCATTCTCATCAACTTAGGGTATAGCTAGATATATTAGGAAATATAAAAGACAGCTTTACAAGTAAAAATAATACAAAAGTAACTGGTTTTATTGTTTGGCTATTGAAAATGGCATTGCCAAGACTACTCACTTTATTTTTTTTTTTGAGACAGGGTCTTTCTTTGTAGTTCAGGCTGGCCCTGAGCTCACTATGTAGCCCAGGCAAGCCTGGAACTCAGCAATCCTCCTGTCTCTGCCTCCCGAGTGCTGGGATGACAGGGGTGAGCCACCCTGCGTGGCACTGTGGTATGTGGTATTGATGGCTGGTGGGCGTGAGTCACCACACCCAGCATTGTATGTGGTTACTGGGGATTGAACTCAAGACCACTGCGCTTGTGAGGCAGGTTCTGGGACCACTGAGTCAAATCTCTGGCCTGACAACATGCTTTTATTTATAGAATAGTTTCAATGAACTGACCCACTGAGCTCTGTAAGCCCATGCAAAATTTCTGAAAGAAAATGTTCAATACATAAAAAGTTCATGTGAAAATTAAAAACCCAAATGCATACAATTTATGGACTATGTACACACCAAAAAAAAAAAAAAAACCTAATCCTCATTCTCCTAAATTTGTCAGATTTCCTCTAGACTACTTGGTAAACTTCTCAGACTCAATTACCATCCTACAACTGTACCTCTGAGAGACATTCTATGAAACAAATCTCAACCCCACCCCGTCAAGAGACAAAGGGCATTCAGACATCTACCATTTCACAACTGGGGAGGATTTAAGCATGGAGAGTCCTAGAGTTTCTTCCTCTCTTCCATAAACTCCAATAAACAGAAGAATTTCAGAGCAACTAAAATTTGCCTAAAAAGAGTTGTGCAACGTATCCTTATCCTCTCACATTCCAGGGCAAAGCAAGCTGATGTTTACATCTAGCCAGCATTTCTGCCTTCCATCCTGTTCTTCTATCCTTCTTCCCTCCCTCTTATTCTGTCTGTGCATAGATATATGTATGTAAAATATCGAAGTTTTTTCTTTGTTTACATTGGTTTAATAAATTACAGGTCAGCAACAACTACAGATTTATAGCTATTCAATTATAACATTTTTATCATTTCTAGGAAGGGGAGGCTTTGGTTTGTCTTGTTTTTACCCTAAATTCCAATGGTTTTGTCTAAAATCTTTTCCTACTTTAAACAAGCGGGCTCACTAAAGAGCTTTGCAGCTACGGAATGCCGTTGTACTTCATTCTGAGGATGCCTCTCGAGAATGCACAGTCATTTATATTTAAAACATTATAAACCAACCACAGTAAGACTCAATAATTTCATCGAACTATTTAATCGAGGGCTCTTAACACTATACTAGATGAAGTGATTTTTTTCTTTGAACACTATATTTTTCCTCTCAAAGATATTAGCCACCTAGGGCATGGAAGATCATAACATAAGGCATCTTTTTTTTTAATTGAATTCTTTATTGGTACAATTTATATACATCTCAAAATCACATATAACATTGGGAAATTTGTACCAGTATATGCCACAAGTTAATTCTCATTTTTACCCATATCCCTACCCACTCCCCCCTCCTCCCCCCTTATACATGCTCTTTTATTTTCTTTCTGTATCATATTTATTCCTTCCCCTC
>PVIC010046019.1:0-14398 GCA_004025085.1 Thryonomys swinderianus
ATCCCAGCACTCGGGAGGCAGAGACAAGAGGATTGCTGAGTTCGCAGCGGCTTGCCTGGGCACCATAGTGAGCTCAGAGCCAGCCTGAACTACAAAGCGAGACCCTGTCTCAAAAGCAAAAAAAAAAAAAATAATAATAATAATAATAATTTTATTGGTACATTTTATATACACATCATGATACACATATTTACACATATTTCTTGCAGGTAATAAAGGGTTATTTGTGTATTTTAATCCATTCAATGTACTATTTTTATTGGTTATTAAAGACCATTTATCTTCAGAGTTCTGATAGAAATGTATATAGGAATTCCTGGCATTTTGTTGTTTTGCTGATATTTGATTCTTTTCTTGCTTTAACTTGTTTACCTCTTCTTCCTCTTCTGTGTGCATTATTCTTTTAAGTACCTTCTGCAGTGCTGGCTTAGTGGTCATGAATTCCTTTATTTTCTGCTTACTTTAGAAGACCTTTATTTGTCCTTTGGTTATAAAGGATAACTTTGTGGATTTAGTAATCTAGGTTGATACTAGGACTTGAGATACATTATTCCATGCCCTCTTGACTTAGATTTTCTGCTGAGAAGTCAGTAGTCATTTTGAAGAGTTTGGTGATATAAATGACTTGGTATTCACTTTTGCAGCTTTCAGTATTATTTTTCTTGTTCTGTATTCTTGGCGTTTTAATTGAAATATGTGAAGAAATTCTCTGTGTTCCTGCCTGTTTGAGGTTTAAAATGTCTCATGTACCTGGATATTCATAGGTCTCTCTGGATTTTGTAAGTTTTTGCTATTGTTTCACTTGCTAGATTTTCTATGCCTTTAGTCTGGACCTAAGCCACTTCTTCTATGTAAAAAATATATATGTTTTGTCTTTTTTAAAACTTGAATTCTTGCTGGGTGTGGTAGCTCATGCTTGTAATCCCAGCACTCGGGAGGCAGAGACAGGAGGATTGCTGAGTTCGAGGCTTGCCTGGACTACATAGTGAGCTCAGAGCCAGCCTGAACTACAAAGTGAGACCCTGTCTCAAAAAAAAATTGAATTCTTTTTTGGTACATTTTATATACACATGATGATCACACTCAACATTGAGAATTTGTACCAGTATATGACATGACTTAATTATAATTTTTTCCCATTCTCCTACCCACACCAATTGTCTTTTAATTGTGCTCCAAACTTCTTGGATGTCTTGTTCACACAATTTCTTTATTTTTACTTTATCAGTTTCTGAGTGTGAAAATTCACTAACCTTACCTTAAAGGCCTGAAATTCTGTGTTGTGCTTGCTTCAGTCTATTGTGAATTCCTTCGAATATTTTATTTGACTTATTGAGCTTTTTATTTCCAGGATTTCTGTTTAGTGCCATTTTATATCTATCTCTGTTGAATTTTTCTTTTATGTCATTAATTGCCATTGTTATTTTATTCAGGTGTTTCTTTGTATTATCTTTGAAGTCACTGATAATTTTGTAATTATTTTGAATTTTTTGGTATTTTGTATATTTGACATCTTTGAATTTAGTTACTGATGATTTATAGATCTTTGAAGGAGTCTTCTTTCTTGTTTTTCCATATTTCTTGTGTTTCTATATTATGATATGTGCATATGCAGGGATGGTTAGCTCTTCCTTTTCATTGTAAGGTTCTTCACTGTGGCCAGCCTTACTTTGAGGGATCAGCCACAAGTACTATTCAAAAAGGAGAAAAAATAACTATAGTAATGAAAATTATAGAAAAACAAATCATATAGAAATGTAATAAAATCTAAAGAAAAGAACCATATATACATATATATATATATATATATATATATATATATATATATATGCCATATTCAATAGAAAAGTAAGTGGTGGGCAGGGGATTTAGCTCAGTGGTGCCAGGCCTGCCTTGCAAGCACAAGGTTATGAGTTCAATCCCTAGTTCTGGAAAAAAAAGAAATAAAAACAAAAAATTGGTAATAATAATAATATGTTGTAAGCTAAAATTTAAAATGAATAGATTAAAACTGAGAGTAATAAAAATGGAAGGAGTTGTTAATGGGAAAATGTTAAATTGCAAGTATTTTTAAAAAGGAAGATAAAGAGGAACGCTTTTCCACTGTTGGTGGGATTGTAGACTTGTACAGCCATTGTGGAAATCAGTGTGGAGATTCCTCAGAAAACTAGGATTAGAGGTCCCATTTGATCCTGCTTTTCCTCTTCTAGGCATATACCCAAAAGAATTAAAAGATTCATATTGTAAAGACATATGTACACCCACTTCATAGCAGCTCAGTTTGTGATAGCCCAATCTTGGAAACAACCCAGATGCCCATCAACTGGAGACTGGATAAAGAAGATGTGGGGTTAAAAAAAAAAAGGAGTATTACTCTGCCATAAAGAATGGCAAGTATCATTCATTTATTATGTGCAAATGGATACACCTTGAGGACACATGAATAAGTGAAATAAATAGATTCCAGATATGTAAATACCATATCTTTTCTCTGGTATGAGAACCTGCAGATGTAAATGAGTTTTAGAATGTATGATAGATTTTGTAAAGTAGGAAATATTCAAAGGGAATTTGTGGGAGAATGTAATGAGGGGAAAGAATAAATATGATTTGGAAAGAAAAAAATAGCATGTATACAAGGGGTGGGGGCGTGGGTGGGTAGGGATATGGGTAAAATTGAGAATTAACTTCTGTCATATACTGGTACAAAATCGTCATTGTTGAGTGTGATTGTGAGCTGTATATAAAATGTACCAATTAAGAATTAAACTTAATAAATAAAATGGACCAATAAAGAATTCAATTAAAAAATTTGAAACACAAGGGGAAGAGAAAGAGATAAAATCTTATTAAACAATGAAGTAGGAAATAAAACTGGATAAAAGTAATGTAAAACAAACTAAAAAGGGGAAAAAACAATTAAAAGAAAAATAAATCCAAAGAGTTCCTCTATGTGAGGTATTCAGATTATGCTTTTGCCAGGACCTGTGTTATTGGAATCAATTGGGTGTGAAGAAGGGGTAGTGGGCTGCATTTGTGGTCCTTTGTGTTTTCTGTTTACTACCACTTTACAGGCTAGTGTTGTATGAATGCTGAGATGTGCCCTTCCCTATCTGTCCCATGATATGGGTATCAGTGGATGGTACATTGCCTGCCTAAGAGTTGCATTCACTGTACATAGGGGAAATGAAGAAACCACTAAATTCTGTTCTGGAGCAATACAAGAGAAATCAAGAAATTTTGTGGGGTAGATCCCAGCACTTTCATATCTCACTCCCTCAGGAAACACACACACACACACACACACACACACACACACACACACACACAGTATAGACCTTTCTCCATAACACAGAAGACTATGCAATCAACCACTGCGTCCTCCACCCACTGAGATCATCACTGCTTAAACCCACAGGATCTGAAACTAACCCACTACCTCTCCATTAATGTCTTTTGTATATCTCTCACCCAAGCACTGTGGGTTGGTGTCCACAGGAACTTAAAAATGTGGTTGTTCTGTGACTTCTGATACACCAAATAATTTGGTCTCAATAAACCTCTTCTGAAAATGGCCCCTGGTTTTACCATCTGAGATATGGGGGCCCTGCAATGTGTTTTTTTTCCCCAAAGCTAGCATGCCATGTTAGAGAAGTCAATTTTAAACTCTACAATGGTTTCACAGCTTTCATTAACTGGGTTCTTCTTGTTGCTAGTTCTGCCAGCCTGATGTTTACCTTGTGGTCTTAGAGTTTGAATTCCCCTCCCCCTTTGAACCCAGGGTTGGCATTGCACACTGCTTTGTACATATCTTTGTTTTGCCTTTCTGTTTCTCCATGATCTGTAGCTTTTCTGTCCCCTCTGTCTTGATTCCAAGCACTTCCTCTATTTATTTCCTCAAAATATAGCTTCATCTTTCTTACTCTTAACTCTTCTCTGTTGCAGTCATACAAAATGTATTTTATGTCACCATCTTACCCAAAGGTCATGCAATATTTTTAAGTGTTCTTGAAATATTGACTTCAGTTCATAGTAGTATCATTTGTAGACTTAAAGATTTATGTCAAAGAACACTGCATTCTTCCTCTTGAAATGTCCATTTGCACTGAAATTGTTTTAATTAGCAAATAGGGCTAAGATGCTTTTGATCAAAGTACAATTTAATCATTGACTTCTATGAAAGACCAAATATCTTTATGCAATGGCCACTGTAATTTTCTCACTTCTTTTTTCTGAACCAGTTGCCCCTGATAGTTAATAATAGCTCCTCTGAACCTCTCTAGCATCTCTTTACTGTGTGATTTACAGGAATAATTATCTTGGTTAATGATGCTTGTTTAGCAGAGCAATCCGCTGAACCATTGCTATGAGATTCTGGATCTTTGTACTTTAAATGAGCTTTATTTTTTGATACTTATAGTCTTCGTTAATAACAAAATGTCTAAAAATTCTTCAGCTTATCACTTTCCCCTTTGCTCAGTATCAAGATTTTTAAAACCTTTCATTTTCTTGGTTTTTAAAAGCATTTTAATCTTCCAAATTAGTGGGCTACCCCAAAACACATTAACTATCAATATAAATATTTTCTTTTGCTTTTCTCCAGCTGGCAAGCTGGTGTAAGGTCAGTTATTTTAGTCATCTGAAATGATTTAACTTCTGCGAGTGGTTTACATTTTAAGAGGAAATTTAGGACCATGGTAATTTTTTAAATGAACAGATAAAACTAGATCAGTGCTATCTAAAGGAATCTCTAATAAAATGATTTAAGATTATGCTAAAAGCTCTGAGAATGAGCAGAACAATTTGAACACACAGGACTTTCCTTGATTTGAGAAAAAGCTAACTTAGATTTATTATAGGAAAAACTCAAATTTTGATTTCCTCATTTAGGACATAATACACTTGTATTTAAATGTATACAAATATATAAACAGATAATACAAAGCTTGATTTATAACTTTAAATACAATTGTATTTATTGATAGATTTAAAATAATACATCACATTAAATTTAAATAAAATATTGTGATATTAAAAATTTTTCAAATACGAAAATCACATGTATTACTCTGTTCACATACCTAGATTTCTGAGGTATTACATGCACTATCTTTAATTCAAGTAACCAATTTGTTCCTGCCTTCTCCAGCCTCCACAGAAACGCAGAGAATAGGAAGTTAAAAACTGTCCAGCTACTTTTTCCAATTACTTTTTTTTTTGAGACAGGGTCTCACTTTGTAGTTCAGGTTGGCCCTGAGTGCAGTATGTAGCCCAGGCAAGCCTCAAACTCACAGCAATCCTCCTGCCTTTGCCTCCTGAGTGCTGGGATTACAGGCATGAACCACTATACCCGGCACTGTGGTATGTGGTGCTGATTGCTGGTGGGTGTGATTCGCCAAGCCTGGTATTTTTATATGTGGTTACAGGGGATTGAACCAGGGAACTTGAGTTTGCTAGGCAGGCGCAGGAACCACTGAGCTAAATCTCTGATCCCTATAAGCATAATTTTTAATTTTGAGGAAGTTATAAAAATAATGAGAGCTCATGTAATTCATAAAACTTCATGCATGCTGTTTCAAAAGTTTGAATCATGAAAAGTTTAACCGTGGTCTTGAACAAACCAAATTATTATGATAATCATTAAAATAAGTAATAATAAAATAATTAAAATAATTATTCATAGATGTGAAAACTTTTAAAATTGCTACCTTTTGTATTATTTCATAGCTATGGTTATAAAGACCATTATAAAAATGTTTCATTTTTAACAAAAGAAGCACACTTTAATAACTTTTTCAAGAATTTTCATTCTTTAAATCTCCCTAGAATATATGCATAATAACCAAATGGATTTAAATAAATTAATTAAAATAGTATAAAAAATGAAAGGAAGCCAGCTTCAGACAAATATCTCATTATGTTTCATCTATAATGGCAGATAAGAAAGTTTAGCTTTGGAAAAATGTGCTGGCATATATAGTTAAAAGAGAACATGTCATGGAAATGTTGATGTGATTAGGGTTCTTAATTTTATCAAGCTGTAATTTATTAAACTCTAAAATAAGGAAATAAAAGAGTAAAAGTTTTCTGTGTTAGCAAAGTAATTTTTTTTAGAAAACATTTTTATGAGGATTTAAAATATATAAATACCCTTTAAGATGTTTAGCCTAATGTTTGAGCTCATGTCATAAAGTGACTTGCCAGCCATTTTCTGTTCATGTACTATATCTATACTTTCAGGCTTTAATTCATGAAACAATGCAAAGGATACTGAGAACGGTAGTATCAAAAGTTAATAAGTGCAGTTTAAAAGGGCTGATTAAGAAGACTATTTCTCATATTTTTCATTACCTTTAGCTGAAGAACATTTTAGGAAAGCAATTTTTGAATATGAGTTGCATGTAGAAGTTGGTTCATACCCATTAACAAAAGCAGACTATTCAACAGTTAGAATTTCTTGTTTGAAGTCAGTTTTCAAAGAACAGTTTGTCCAACATGACCATTATATGTTCAAGTATTTCTGGGTGAAATTGTGTCAGTTGAAAAGCATGTACAGGATTTAGCATAAAAATGAAAGAACATAAAGGAAATAGCTGTTTGGCCTGAAAAAGGTGCAGTTTTAGCTCAAAAAGACCTCCAGAGGGGCTGGGATTTAGCTCAAGTGGTACTGCGCCAACCTTGGATGCATAAGGGCCCGAGTTCGATAGCCGGTACCACAAAAAGAAACAAAACAAAAACAAAAACGGAAACAAAACCCTCCTGAGAGCTGCCTTTGTCCCTGTAGATGGTGCTTATATACCTGTTCCCAGAGCTTGTTGAAATATCAGTAGTCATTGATTAGGGGCTGGACAGAACTCCCACGATGCTTGAAATTAAAATATCAGAAGGACCCAAGGATGGAAAAACAAAAACCAAAAAACCAAAACCAAACCAAAACAAACAACCAGCAATACTGAAGAAATCATTATAAAATTTTGAAATGATGGAATGGGGCAAAGTTTGTGTAAAGAATGCTAGTCTGAGAAGAAATATTGTGAACATTCCAGTCCCAAGATGAGTTAGAAGACAGATTAATTGAGCCAGTGTCCGTCTACTACATGTAGCCTTTTCTTACAGACAACATCTAAGATACTAGGCAAGCATGCAGACAGACAAGGTATTAGACAAGCAGATGTTAGATGTTAAAAAAGCCTTTTTTTATTGAGACAGGATCTCCCTTTGGAGTTCAGGCTGGCCTCGAGTTCACTGTAGCCCAGGCAAGCCTGGAACTCAGCAATCCTCCTGCTCTGCCTCCTGAGTGCTGGGATTACAGGCATAGACCACCATACCCAGCACTGTAGTGTGTGCTACTGATTGATGGGGGGCGTGAGTCACCACACCCAGTATTGTTGTATGTGGTTACTGGGATTGAACCAGGGACCTTGCACTTGTTAGGCAGGCGCGGGAACCACTTGAGCTAAATCTCCAGCCCAAAAAATAATTTGTAATGAAACAGTACAAAATTTATCAGGTAACTAAAATCCCAAAGAGACTTATTCCCAGGAAAACAAAATAGACCCAATGCTGAAAGCCTTCAGTGAAACAGAAAGAGCCAAATTCAGTATTATATTAGTCAACTTTTTGTTTCATAGTCAAATACTTATGATGGAGTGACTTTATATGAAATAAATTTTTTAGCTCATAGTTTTGGAACTCCAAATTTCAACATTGAAGTGGTCTCATGTATTCAGCCCCTGGTGAAACTGGCAGATGGCACTACATTACTGGGGAGATCATGTGTGGGAGCAAGTGAACATATTGGCAGACAGGAAATCAGAAAGAGAGTGAGTGGAAGGCACTCGACTTAATCTCTTCGTAACACTCTTGAGAACTACCAGTGGGTTCTGCGAGAGCTACCATACTTTATACATCCAAGGTGTAATGGCTTCCACTGGGCCCGCCTCTTTTATTCACCTCCTAGCACTGCTACTCTGAGGACATAGAAATCACTACATTTATTTATTTATTTATTCATTCATTCATTCATTTATTTATTTATTTATTTATTTATCTATCTATTTATTTATCTATTTATTTATTTATTTGAGACAGGGTCTCACTTTGTGGTTCAAGCTGGCCCTGAGCTCACTATGTAGGCAAGGCAAGCCTTGAACTCAGCAATCCTCCTGCCTCTGCCTTCCGAGTGCTGGGATGATAGGCGTGAGCCACCACGCCCAGCACTGTGGTATGTGGTATTGATTGCTGGTGGGCGTGAGTCTCCACTCCCAACATGTATGTGGTTACTGGGGATAGCACTCAGGACCTTGTGCTTGCAAGGCAGGCGCTGCAACCACTGAGCTAACCCTCCAGCCCTAGAGTTTCTGTTTTAACGTTTAGTTCTCTAATCCACTTTGATTTTAGTTTAGTACATGGTGAAAGAGATGGATCTAACTTCTGTGTTTGGCATGTTGAAGCACAGTTTTTCCAGCACTGTTTATTAAACAGGTTACCTTTCCTCCATTGAGGGTATTTGGCTCCTTTTTCAAAGATAAGGTGGTTTAGTTTATCTGGAGTTGTTGCTGGATCTTCCAATCTATTCCACTGATCCTCAGATCTGTTTCTTTGCCAGTACCATGCCATTTTTATCCCAGTGGCTTTGTAGTAAAGTTTCAAGTTGGGGATAATGATACCCCTGGCTATGCCCTTGTTTCCTAGAATTGCTTTTGCCATTTTAGGTCTCTTGTGGTTTCAGATGAATTTTTGGATGACTTTCTGTGTATCTGTGAAATATGCTGTTGGGATTTCAATTGAGATTGCATCACATCTCTATAGTAGTTGTGGCAGTAAAGCCATTTTGATGTTCTTCTTATAAAGGAACAAAGGATGTCTTTCCATTTTCTGTTATCCTCTTCAGTCTTTTTCAGAGTGTTGTGGTTTTTGGAGTAGAGGTCCTTTACCTCTTTTTAGATTAAATCCTAGATATTTCATTTTTCTGGTTCTATTGTGAAAGAAACTGACTCCCCAAATTCTTTTTCAATCTGTTATTTGTGTATAAAAATGGAATTGATTTTTTAGCATTGTCCTTGTACCCTGCTATGCTATTAAATTTGGTGATTAAGTCTAGCAGTTGTTTGGTGGAGTTTTTAGGATCTTGTAGATAAGAGTATCATATCATCAACAAATAATGACAGTTTAACTTCTTTTCCTATCTTTACTCCTTTTACTTTCTCTTGTCTAATTGCTGTGGCTAATGTTTCTAGCACTATATTGAACAGGAGCAGTGACAGCGGATATCTTTGTCTCATTCCTGATCTTAATGAGAAAGGTTTCAGTTTTTGACCATTTGGAATGGTGCTGGCTGTTGGTTTCTCATAAATAGCTTTTATTAGGTTGAGATACAGTCCATCTATTCCAATTTTCTGTAGGGTTTTGATCATGAATAGGTGTTGAATTTTGTCAGATGCTTTCTCTGCATATATTGAGATGACCATATGTTTTTCTGTCCTTGAGTCTGTTGATACAGTGAATTTATGCTTTTTGATTTATGTATGTTGAACCATCCTTGCATCCCTGGGATGAATCCAACTTGATCAGGGTGTATGATATTTTGGCTAATTTTTTGTATTCTATTTGCGAATATTTTATTAAGGATTTTCCCAGCACTGTTCATTAGGGAGATTGGCCTATAGTTCTTTTGGGGGGGGTTGGGTCTTTTTCTCCTTTTGGAATCAAGGTAATGTTTGCTTCAAGGAATGAATTCGGGAGTACTGCTTCCCTTTCAATTTCATTAAAGATTTTGAGCAGTAGTGGCATTATCTCTTCTTTGAAAGTTTTGTAGAATTCAGTGGTAAAGCCATCAGGACCAGGGTTTTTCTTTGTTGATAGATATTTTATTACATATTCAATTTCACAGATTGATATTGAGGTGTTTAACATTTATATCCTCTTTGTTCAGCTTTGGAAGTTCATATTTATCTAGGAATCTATCCATTTCTTCTCAATTTTTCATCCTATTGGAATACTAATTTTCCAATTATGTGCTTATTATCCTCTGGACTTCCATTGGATCAGTGGTGATTTCCCCTTTTTTGTCCCTAATAGCATGGAATTAAGCCTTTCCTTCCTTTGTTTGATAGGGTTGGCTAGGGGTCTGTCAATTTTGTTTATCTTTTTGAATAACCAACTCTTACATTTGTAGATTTTTTTGTATTATTCTCAGTCTCCACTGAGAATAATAATTTTTGCCCTGATCCTTATAATTTCCTCCCTATTACAAGGTTTGTGTTTGTCTTGCTCCTTTTTTTCTAGTAGCTTGAGGTTTAACATTAGATCATTTATATGAGCTTGCTCTATTTTCCTGGTGTAGGTGTTTACTGCTATGAATTTCCCTTTAGAACTTCTTTCATTGCATCCCATAAATTCCTGTAAGTTGTACTGGGATTGTCATTTAATTGTAAAAATTGTTCAGTTTTTTTCCTGATTTCTTCTGTGACCCATTGGTTGGCCAGCAGAGTATTCTTCAATTTCCATGTGTTCCAATTTACCAGTAGTTAGTCTTGGACTTCTTTTGTTATTCAGCTCCAATTTCAAGGTACTATGGTCTAACAGTATACAGGGGATAACTTCAGTTCCTTTGAACTTATTTACACATTTGTGACTTGTTTCACTTATGAGTATGTTCTTGAAGTATATACATTTGAGTAAAAGTGACTGAAACTTATCATTCTTTATGGCAGAGTAATGCTACATTTTATTTAAAAACTCCACATCTTCTTTATCCAGTCTCCAGTTGATAGGCATTTGGGTTGTTTCCACAATTTAGCTATCACAAACTGAGCTGCTATGAACATGGGTGCATATATGTCACTATGATATGATTCTTTTAGTTCTTTCATCTATATTTCTAGCAAGAGAATATGAGGGACCTCTAATCCTAGTTTTCTGAGGAATCTCCACACGGATATCCATAGTAGTTGTACCAGTCTCCATTCCCATCAACAGTGGAGAAGGGTTCCTTTTCCCCCACAGGCTTGTCAGCATCAGTTGCTGGCCAATTTTGAGATAACAGCCAACTTTGTGGAGTGAGATATAATCTCAGGATTGATTACATCTGCATCTCTCAAATGACCAGTGATGTGGAGCATTTCTTCATGTGCTTCATATCTGCTATTACTTCTCTCTTTGAAAAATGTCTGTAATTTCTGATGCCCATTTTTGTATTGGGTAGTTGAATTTGGGGGGAGGTTGATTTTTTTAAAGCTCTTTTTATAGGCTCAATAGTAGCCATTTATCTGAGGAATAGCTGGTAAAAATTTTTGCAAAATTGTTAGATGTCTTTTTACTCTGCTGGTGGTTTCTTTTGCTGTGCAGGAGCTTTTTTAAAAAATTGAATTCTTTATTAGTACATTTTATATACAGCTCACAATCACACACAACATTGGAGAATTTGTACTGGTATATGACACAAGTTAATTCTCATTTTTACCCACATCCCTACCTGCCCACAACCACTACCCCTTATATACATGCTCTTTTATTTTCTTTTGGAATCATATTTCTTCTTTCCCCTCATTATGTTCCCACACCAAATTCCCTTTGGATATTTCCTAGAAGCTTTTTAATAGGATGAGATCCCATTTGTCAATTCCTTCTGCTAGTTCTTGTGCTATAGAAATTTTTTTCATAAAGTCTTTCGCTAAGTCAGTTTCTCCAAGAGTTCTACTTGACCTGTTTTGCAGTAGGTTTAGTGTTTGTTTTAATATTTAGGTCTGTAATCCACTTTTGTGTGTGTGTGCCACCAGGGATTGAACTCGGGCCCTCGTGCATCCAAAATTGGCATGGTACCACTTGAGCTAAGTCCCCAGATGTAATCCACTTTAATTTTAATTTAGTATATGGTGAAAGACATAGGTATAGTTTTAGTTTTTGGGAAGTTAAAGCCCAGTTTTTCCAGTACCATTTGTTAAACAGGCTATCTTGCTTCCATTGAGAATATTTGGCTCCTTTGTCAAAGATGAGGTGACTTAGTGTATCTTCAGTTGTTTATGAATCTTCTAATCTATTCTACCGATTCTCTGGTCTGTTACTTTGACAGTACCATGCATTTTTACCACAGTGGCTTTGTAGTATAGTTTTATGTTGCAGATCATGATGCCTCCCACCATTTCCATGTTACCTAGAACTCGTTTTGCTATTCTAGGTCTTTTCTGGTTTCAGATGAATTTTTGGATTATTTTCTTGAGATCTGTGAAATATATTGTTGAGATTTCTTCAGGATAGCATTTCATCTATATAGGAGTTGAAGAAATATAGACATTTTGATGATATTGGTTCTTCCAACTCAGGAACAAGGGATGTCTTCCCATTTTCTGATATCTTCTGATATCTTTCTTCAGTATGCTAGAGTTTTCAGAGTAAAGATCTTTCACTTTCTTTGTTACAGTGATTCCTAGATATTTCATTTTTTTGAATGCTATTTTTTAATTGATACATTTTATTGGTACATTATATGTACACATCCCAAATACACTCCACGTTGAGAATTTATATCAGCATACGACACAACTTATTTCTCATTTTTCCCCTTCCCCTACCCACCCTACCTCCCCCCTACCCCTATGTACACAAGCACTGTTTCCTTTTTTTACCATCAATTTTTTTCTTTCTTCATTATTTACCCGTAAACCCCATTTCCCTTTGAATATTCACTATTTCACAATATCAGTCATGCAATTAATGATATTTTGAAAAGGCTGACTCCCCAAATTCTCTCTCCATGAGTCTGTTGTTTGTGTATACAATGGCTACTTATTTTTGAGCCTTGATCTTGTATCCAGCTACATGACTAAATTTGGCATAAATCTAGCAGTCTTTTGGTTGTGGTTTTAGGATCTTCTATATAGAGTCATGTCATCAGCAAATAGTAACAATTTAACTTCTTGCTTTTTTTTTTTTTTTTTGCTTTTTGAGACAGGGTCTCGCTTTTGTAGTTCAGGCTGGCCCTGAGCTCACTATGGTACCCAGGCAAGCCGCCGTGAACTCAGCAATCCTCCTGTCTCTGCCTCCCGAGTGCTGGGATTACAGGCGTGAGCCACCACATCCAGCATTGTGGTATTCGGCGTTGATTGTTGGTGGGTGTGTCTCCACGCCCAGCATTATATGTGGTTACCGGGGATCGAACTCAGGACCTTGCACTCGCGAGGCAGGCGCCAGAACCACTGAGCTAACCCTCCAGCCCAACTTCTTGCTTTTTTATCTATTCCTTTCTTATCTATTTCTTTCTCTTGTCAAATTGCTGTGGCTAATGTTTCTAGCACTGTATTGAACAGGAGTGGTCAACATGGACATCCATGTCTTGTTCCTGATTTTAGTGTGAAAGGTTTCAGTTTTTGACTATTTAGGGTGATTTTGGCTGTTGGTTTCTCATGTATAGCTTTTATTAGGTTGAGATAAACTTCATTTATTACAATTTTCTATGGAGTTTTGATCATGAATGGGTGCTGGGTTTTGTCAAATGCTTTTTCTGCTTCTATTTAGATGACCATATGGTTTTTGTCCTTGAATGTGTTTATATAGTGCGCTACATTTATTGATTTACATATGTCAAAACACATTCGGATCCCTGGGATGAATCCATCTTGGTCAAGGTCAGTCTTCTTGATGATTCTCTGTATTCTATTTGCAAGTATTTTACTGAGGCTTTTTGCATCAATTTTCATTAAGGAGATTGGCCTGTAGGTCTCTTTTTCTTGTTGGGCATTTCTCTCCTTTTGAAGATGTGGGTTTGTAAAAAAATAAAATGCAGTACTACTTGGCCATAAAGAAAGATGAAATAGAGACATTTATAGCTAAGTGGATGCCCCTTGAGACAGTGTTCTTAAGTGAAATAAAAAAGACACATATGTGTAAATACCAAGTTGTTTCTCTAATGTGAGAAAGTATAAATGTTAAAGAGAACCAAAACGTGTAAATAGATATTGTGAAATAGGAAGAATTGTTCAAAGGGGAACAGGAACTAGGAGGAGTGCAAGTGAAAGGGAAGAAGAGAGAAAAATTGAGAAAAGGAACAAAAAAACCCCAAATCTTTTGTAAATAGGGACAATGGGTAGTTAAAGGGGAATGAGAAAAAAAATAAGAACCAAGATACATCATGTACATCATGTACAACTCCCCAATGATAAATGAGATCAGGATGTATACCTAAAATGTACCAGTAAACTTTATGATAAGTAAAAGATGCTTATTTCTTGTGCCATTGTGTTTCTATTTAGAAAGTCCTTGGCTACTTTTGTGTGTGTGTGTGTGCAGTATCAGGGATCGAACTCGGGCTGTTGTGTGTCCAAGGTTGGCGTGGTACTGCTTGAGCTAAATCCCCAGCCCTTGACTACCTTTTTTTTTTTTTTTTTTTTTTTTTTTTTTT
>PVIC010046020.1:0-14240 GCA_004025085.1 Thryonomys swinderianus
AAAATTATAGTTCGTCATTCATTCTGCTGGTGATTTCTCTTGCTGTGAAGCAGATATTTAATAAGATGAGATCCCAGTTATTGACTCTTTCTCCTATTTCCCATGCTGCATAGGTTTTGTTCATAAAGTCTTTCCCTAGGCCAATGTATCCCAGAGTTCTACCTCACTTGTCTTTGTTAGGTACAAATTTTCAATGTCGAATTTTATCGTAATGTAAGTCTAAAATGTACCAATAAACTTGATAAATTAAATGAATAAATAAAAGTGAAACTAAAAATGTTCTACATTTTGGGCAATGCAATCTTCATCAAATTGCTTAGGAAATTGTTTATGATGTATTGATTATATTGAAATAAATTTAATATAATTTAAAATGTTATAACATCCTTTTACATATAATATATATAATACATGTGTGTTATGTAGTTATATAAATATACTTTCTATAACAGTATAAATAATGTAATATATACATATATATATATATATATATATATTTAAGTCATGACTATTTGGAATCAACTGCATTATGAAAGAGGGATAAACAATTACCTATCAGTTTCAACTATAAACATCTAAGACTTTTGGTCAACAACAGTGATTTATACTGGTAGCTTTTTATTAAGAAGTAGTCATTATTTGTAATCAGGTTAATGTTGCCTTCTTTATTTGCAAATTTCTTCAAAAATATTTCCCATTTAAGCTTAGACTGGTATTAAAATTAAAAATCCATGTGTAAAAGTCCAAGAAGCAACATTAATTACTTATCACCTGATTTTTAACTTTAATTGTTTTTATATCTACACATGAAACTCTGCAATTACTAATGCCTTCCACAGCATCACTCAAAAGGAATTTGTCTAGTTTATTTGGGGTATTTATATTTTTATATGCTAAGATTACATAAATTTCTATGTACAAAAGTCATGAGAAGGACTCCAAAAAAAATCTGAGATATATATTAAGTTTGAAAGAACTTCATGCACAAGATTGGCTCTTTCCTCATATCTAAGAAATCAAGGCTTGAATATGCTTAGGCAGCCAGCCTGTTGTCGCTGAACTCTTTGCAGCCATCGTTCAATAATCATAAAAAAAAAGATGAAAAGTTAAGTTTTCCATGCTAATAAGCAAACCTATTCTGGCTGTGCTTTCCACTGCTGAAAATGTACTATCACATTTGCAGAGTGAAAGGAAACATAAAACTGACTGCTCTCATCCGGTGACAAATGGCTCATCCAGGGCAGAATAAAGTGTCTGTGGTGGCTGACAGCATTGGGCTGAAAAACACTGACCAAGTTGTCTTCAAGCCACCATCACTACTAAGGTAGCAACCAACATGCACAGGTGACAATAACTGGAGTTGCTTTGGCTTCTCAAAAATGCCCTTACACCACAGATGCTACTTGTCACTGCCTAACAAATACAATTAGCACTTACTGAACCTTCTTCCGATAGATGCTGCTACTATTTGGATATGCCTTTTCCTCTCGGAAATCTCACAATAAGTTCATAAGGGAAAAGAAATTTCATCTGACTAAGGTGTTCACAAGTAGGCTGGTTGGAAGTGAGTAGATTAGAGAAGGCCATCAGTATGAAGGCCTCATGATTAAATATTGGTGACCTCATAAGAAGTAAAGTGAAATAAATGTATGAGCTCTCTGCTGTCATGTAACACCATGGGCCACTCTGAGATCCTGCCAGAAAGAACACTACATTTGATGGTCTGACCTTAAATTTACAGAATCAGGGCCCAAAAGAAAGATTGGAATTAAAAATTTCCTTGGTCTCTGCTATCAGCAACAGAAAATTCACTAATATCTATTCTGATAAAATTCACATATTTCTACTGCATTTCAAATTTGCCCCCATTTGTTAAGCTGATTTGACAGGTGAGGGGAAAACTGTCACAGAAGGTTCAGTGGTCTGAAGCCTAACATCTAATAGTCGGTCATAGATCAAATTGCTGCCAAGAAGGTCACCTACAGCTGTCTTTGCTGAATCCAGTTAGCCAAGGCATTGCATAATCATAACACTCCATTCCGAGCCCTGAGGAAGTACTTTCAAAGGCTCAACACAAAGTCTCTAGTGTCTCCGGTATGCCTTGCTGAATATAATATGTATGCCTCAGTATCAATATACTGTCAGAGCAGCATATGGTTTTTGATGGGATGTAATGGGAAATGACAGCCTGTTTTAAGATACTCTACCGCCAGTTTCATGAATAATGCATCACAGAAACAGGTATAATCAGTGTCATTTATGTCATCAGCCTCCAGAGAGACAACAGCTGCATACAGAAAAAACAATTATCCATACTGATGTTTTAAGTGGGCATTTTATTTCAAATACTATGCTTCACCATTTATTTTCTTTGGAAGGCAATGTTGTACTTTTCACTACAGAAAAAAAAATGAAAAGAAATATTACATTTCGATAATTGAATTTAAAATTAACTTACACCCCTTGGTATAAATACATAAAATATAAACTGCACATATTTTACCTTTTTAAAAATCAATGTAAAATTGTGTTAAACTTGATTATTCTAAGAATCACTTGAGAAAGAAATGTGTCATGAGAAGTTATTGATGTAATTATTAGAGTTGTGAAGATGTAACATTTCATAAGAATTAAGCTTTATTATGAAAATAAGACTCCAAAATAGACCATTAACTCTCTTTTATAACTTTAAATATTTCCCAATGACTTGTTTAACAAAACATCTTTCAAGAATCTGATGAAATTATTTGCTTATAGAATTTAATAGTAGAGTAATGATTTTTTTCCTAGAAACTTGGCAAATAGGAATAATGATTTCTACTTTTAAAAAAATGAGGTCATGCCGGGTGTGGTGGCTCACGCCTGTAATCCCAGCACTCGGGAAGCAGAGGCAGGAGGATTGCTGAGCTCGAATGTTGCCTGGGCTACATAGTGAGCTCAGAGCCAGCCTGAACTACAAAGTGAGACCCTGTCTCAAAAAAAAAAAAATGAGGTCAATAACATTACTGAGCTCAACAACAAAATAAGAATTGGCTAAAATAACTATGATACCAGTTTTTATATCTACTGATTATTCCAAAGGATAGACTGATTTTATTTTCTATGAATAGGCACACATATTAAAAATAGAGTCCCTGGAGAAACATCACAGCATTCTCAACTCCCCCATAACATATATAAAAGTATTTACACACATATACACTACATTTACACTATATAGAAATTATTCAATTCACATTAAATTTAAAGGTAAGTTATGAAAATAAGAGGGCAAAAGCATGTTGTATCTGCTTAATAAGTCACTTTAATGTCTTTTATTAAATGAATTTGTTGGTATATTTTGATAGATTATGATCACATTCATCATTGGCAATTTGTATCTGCACATATGTTGATTCTTATTTTTTTCCCATTGCCCTGCCCTTCCTTCAATATTCATACCCCATATATACATAAGCTTTGTTTCCATTTCTGCTTTTTATCATCAATTGTTTTTTTCTTTCCCTTCTTTGATTTACCTTTCCTCATCCAGGTACTATTTACCTATGAGCTTTATTTTTATTTCACAATAACTATCACACATTTTGGACCTCAGTTATACCTTCAATTACTCACACTAGACAAATGATATGGTGTTTATAGATCTCTGTGCTATTCATTTCACTTATGAATATGGGCTCAAGTTGCATGCATTTAGCTATAAATGTCTCTAGTTTATCATTCTTTAAGACTGAGTAATATTCCATTTCATTTAAAAAACCACACCTCTTCTTTATCTAGTCTCTGGTTGATGGGTATTTGGGCTGTTTCTAAGGTCTAGCTATTGCAAACTGAGCTGCTATAAACATGGTGCACATACACCACTGTGGCATGATGCTTTTAATTCTTTAATGAATATACCCAACAGGGAAATAATGGAGTCAAATGGGACCTCTAATCCTAGTTTTTTTTAGGAATCTCCATATTGATTTCCACTATAGTTTTACCAGTCTGTATTTCCACTAACAATAAAAAAAGTTCTTTTTTTCTCCATAGCCCTATCAGCACCTGTTGTTGGTTAATTTCTTGATAGCAGCCATTTTTTCTTAAGAAAGAATTTTTCTTAAGAAAGAATTTCAGTGTTATTTTCATCTCCATCTCCTAATGGATAGTGATTTTGAACATACTGAACCAACTCATATTTGACAAGCAAGCCAAATACTCTCAATGGAGGAAAGATAGCCTCCTTAATAAATGGCAATAGAAAAACCTAGATTTCAACCTACCAAAGATCAAAACTAGACCTACATCTTTTACCATGCAACAAAATAAATTTCAATGTGGATTAGAG
Source organism: Thryonomys swinderianus (assembly GCA_004025085.1). Lineage (NCBI taxonomy): Eukaryota > Metazoa > Chordata > Mammalia > Rodentia > Thryonomyidae > Thryonomys > Thryonomys swinderianus. Next base: position 4,331 of record PVIC010046020.1, read on the forward strand.
TCCTAAGTATTAAAACAGAAACACTAAACCTGCTGGAAGATAGGTTAGGTAGAACTTTGGCAACACTGGCGTGGAGAAAGACTATGAACAAAACATCAGTAGTGGAGAACTAGCAGAAGGAATCAACAACTGGAATCTCATCTTAATAAAAAGCTTATGCATAGAAAAAGAAAACACCAACAGAGTGAAAAGACAACCTAGAATGTGAGAAAAAAAATTTTACCTGCTGTTCCTCAGGGAAAGATCTACTCTTTAGAATACAGAAAGAACTTAAAAATCATGGCCCCAAATGTATAGATGCAATTCAAAAAATGGGCATGTGATATGAACATTTTTCAGAGGGAGAACTACATGTAGCAAATTAACATGAAAGAATTGAGGAGTATTGTTTAGTATTAAGCAGAAAATCCAAAATTTTTTTACCGATTAGTGGTTATTTCAGTGGGGCATAGAGGTAGAGGATATCATAATTAAAAACATGTTATCCTCAAAGGTATTTCTTTTGAAGTTACAAAATTTCTAAAATGATAGTGATAGCTACACATTTGCAATGTTTTCTCAACCACCAAATTAGACAATTTCAATCAGCTAGTTTTACAAAGTGGAAATTCTATCTCAATAAAGAAGTTAAAAGTAAAAGAAACGCAAATGCAATTGAAACTGAATGTTCCAGAAGTGTGAAATAATAACAATATTAATTTTAAAGCTTTAAATAATTCTCTTTACTTTGTTCTCTAGTTTACAAATAATATTATAAAATACTACAAAACTAGAGTTTTGTTTTTAATAACATTCATTTGTAGAGAGGAAAATTGTGAAAGTTAAGAAATTATGGTTACAATGCAGGAAATTCAGAATTAAAAATATAGTTCTTGGGCCGGAGATTTAGCTCAGTGGTTCCGGCGCCTGCCTCACAAGCACAAGGTCCTGACCTGAGTTCGATCCCCGGTAACCACATACAGTGCTGGGCGTGGCGACTCACACCCACCAGCAATCAATACCACATACCACAGTGCCAGGAGTGGTGGCTCACGCCTGTAATCCCAGCACTCGGGACACAAAGACAGGAGGATTGCTGAGTTCGAGGCCTGCCTGGGCACCATAGTGAGCTCAGGGCCAGCCTGAACTACAAAGCGAGACCCTGTCTCAAAAAAAAAAAAAAATTAGTTCTGAATTAAAAATTTCATAGTAAATCACTGAAAATGTTTCAAAATTTATTTCCAAAGGCTTAAAGAGTAATTAAAAATAAGTCTGTTAACAATTCTATGTTAATTACTTATTTCTGTAACTAAATTTACCTTGCCTCTGAATCTAATTCAGTGTTTCAACTTCTGAAATGATTCATAGGGATAAGCCTATGAAGAAAAATTATTCTAAAAGTGTATGAATGGATAACCTACTTAGAAAGACATTATTTAAAAGCAAGCCTCACTCAGATGGTAGCCAGTGATTCCCTTGTATTTACTTCCGTAGTGTCCTTCTGATGATGCTTGCTTAACAGATACAATAAAATCGTATAAAGACACTTCCATCCTTTTGTTGCCCACTAATGTTTAGTTTCATGTTTTTCTTTCACACAATATGATTTTCAGCAAATCATTTACACTACCTAGGTTACCAACTTCACTAAAAAAGAAACATAAATATTATTTTTCTAGGAATTACTTTTGAAAATAAATTGGGTAATGCAGGCCCATTTAATACTTCAAAAGATGTTAGATGTTGCACTACGATTAGTCACATTGGGTGGTAAATTTCATAGGATTGAGTATCGTGCCGCACATTGTAACCTTTGTGCCTGTTGGTTTGGAGAAATATCTGACAATTAAGAAAAACAATTATGCATCAAGACACCTTCATTTAACATTAAATAAATGATTGAAATACTGTGTTTAGCAATTCTATTAACAAGAAAACATATAATTTTTAAGACTGCAGTAAAAATGTTAGTGCAACTGTAATGCTTTTGAAATATTGCATTAAGTTTTTTTATACAAACAAGTGTATATTTTTAATTTCAAAGTTTAAAAGTAACCACAATTGTATGTTTCCTTCACAACAATAAAATCAGAAGCAGGAAAATATAAAGATGGCAGCTTTACATCTCAACATTTTCAAACCTTAAGTCAACTATTAAAATGGATGCTAGTCTTAAAAGATAATGTAACTACTCATAAAGCAGTAGCCAATACATATCTTCCCCACCCCAGAATGACAAATACTCCACTACAGCACAGACAGCCAAAGCAGTAGCAACACAAAGTTTCGCTGCACAAGGTAAACCAGAAAAGAATCCTCCCTTCCCCATTACACTCTACTAGCAAGTCGCCCTTTTTCCATAGTTTGTCATGTAATTACAATTAACAATTGATCGTAAGAGTAGAATGATGTTTGTATTATTTTTTCCATCTATAACTACGATCTAGAAATGTTAAAATTCTTATTTTCTCCAAGAGGACATTCTTAATGCCAGACCATGTACCCTTTTGAAATAGAAATCCAAACCAAAAAGCTCTGAGCATCAGGCAACTCAAGCAGCAGAAAGTTATATGAGCCCAACTTGACTACTAATCACAAAAAATATTCTGTTAAGATATTGCATTCTTAATCAAAAACTAATACAGAGTTTGCTCTAAGGTGGTGAGTTAAAAAGATGCAGAAGGTCAAATAGGATGGTTTTATTCCTTTGTTTTAAACGATCTCTCTACAGTAGTGGGACAGAAGCAGCAGCAAAGAGGGGAAGGAGAAAACAGTTTAGAACATACAGCATTTCATTTTAGGTTATTTCCGGAGGCTCGAGGGCAGCTAGGATAGCCTCATCAAACACACATTCTTCAGACCTCTCTGTGTGAGTGCAGAACACTCCACGTACTTGACAGCCTTCAGATTGCGGGCCAGCTTTTCAGCAGTCTCTGGAGTGATAAGTTTCTGTTTGTTCTTGGCAAGTTTCTCAGTAGTAGAGGGGTCATCTCTGAGATCAATTTGGGTCCCAACAAGCAAGAAAGGAGTCTTTGGACAGCGGTGAGTTATCTCTGGCACCCACTTTTCTTTTACATTTTCAAATGAGGATGGAGAGACCACTGGAAAACAGACTAGAAATACATGTTTGTGGATAACTCAATGATCGTAATCTGTCATAATCCTCTTGCCCTGCATTATCAAAAAGCCCAAGAGTATATGGCTCTCCACCAACCAGAACTGTTACTTCATAGTTGTCAAAAACGGTTGGTACATATCCCGATGGAAATTTGTTTGTTGTGTAAGATATCAGGAGACATGTTTGACCAACAGCACCATCTCCCACAACAACGCACTTAATTGTCTGCATTGTGGAAATAGTTTAAATAGTTCAAATTTGATGTTGACCTCAGCTTCTCCCAATATTGCATTAACTTTTAAAAATTATATTGCAAACGCTCTTGACCTTTTAAGATTAGTTTTTATTGTGCTTGTTTTATTTTATTTTTACTCTTAAATTGTATAAATTCCTTATATATTTTGTATGTAAACTTTCATATATGAATTTTTTTTTTTTTTGAGACAGAGTCTCGCTTTGTAGTTCAGGCTGGACCTGAGCTCACTATGTAGCCCAAGCAGGCCTCGAACTCACCAATCTTCCTATCTCTCCCTCCCGAGTGCTGGGATGGCAGGCGTGAGCCACCACGCCCGGCACTGTGGTATGTGGTATTGATTGCTGGTGGGTGTGAGTCACCACGCCCAGCATTGTATGTGGTTACCGGGGATCGAACTCAGGACCATTGCGCTTGCGAGGAAGGTGCCGGAACCAGTGAGCCAAATCTCTGGCCCTATAAGAATTCTTATCAGCAAAGAGTAGAGCGATGACTATGAGACTTTGAGAAACGGGAAAGAAGAAATACTGGTCACAGTCTGAACACTCAATATATATATTTAATGATCTCCATAGTTAATAATACTCTACTGTATACTTGAAATGTCCTCAGGAACAGATCTTCCCATATGCACACAATATATTAGATATGTGAGGTGGTGGACGTATTTCTTGTCTTCATTTTGGCAATTAATGTACACAGTAAATGTATATGAAGTCATATTTTCTACTTTGAATTAATACTCTTTCATGGCAGTATTGGGGAATAAAACCAGGGTCTTCCCACAGAGATACATAATCAGACCTTTCTTATTTTTGATTTGGGGGTTATTGAGGGGAGCTGACCTTGGGATCTTCCACTTAGTCTTCCAGAGAGACGGAAATGTTTATTATTACCACAGAGAAATAGTACAATTATACTTTGCAATACATTACATATTTTTGTACCTTACATATATAATATATAGATAATATACATATATTGGATGTAATATTTTACAAAAAGAAATATATAGCATACAATGTACTATATTGTATACATACTAATATATTATATATTTTACAAATAACACATATATATTTAATCTGATGAGAATAATGTATATAAAAAGTATATTATACAAAAATATATAATTATGGATATTAAAGAGTAAAGGAGATACACATAAACCTTTGGTAACATAAATGTATCTAAAATAGTTACAATATAAGAAACTATATGGTAGAGACAGTAGCAAATATAGAAGAATAAATGATTTGAAAGTATATTTCAAATTATGATTAAGACTAAAATTACTCCTATATCTTATAAATAAGTATTGTAACAATGTTTGAAAAATATATACATTTCCAGTTACTCAAAAATAAATGAATTTAGAAAGGACAAAAACATCTTTGCAAATTGTAGAAAGAATACTTAAAAGACGGTAATTCAAAACAGTTTTAAATTTTAATTTTTTGTAAAATTTAATTTTTAATGTTTTAGAGTTCATGTTTTTTTAGTACAGACTTTGATCAATCACATTTATACATTTGAGTTGAAAACATTTTTCAAAGTACAAATTCTTTAAATTTTGCTATTCAGTTTTTCATAAATGAAATATAATTTAAAAACCTTAATGATTTCTTTAATTCTCCTGTTTCTTCTTCCACATTATTTAAGGGAAAAAAAGAAGAAAAAAACTTTGTTTAAATGAGGAGCAAGGCGAGGAATTGCTTCCCTTAGACCAGTTTTGGTCCCAGCTTGCTTTGGGATTGACAGCTGGAACTCTGCATTCATGTACCTGACTTCCCTTCCTACTGCCTGTACTGATTGAGCCCCAGCGCTCTGTTTTGACAGGGAAATTTGCAACTTTCTGACCACTGATGGCTGACTGGGGTCGAAACTTGTTACTGGGTGTAAGTTTTGGAACTGACTTTATAAGAGGAATTCGCTCATCTCTATAGAATTATTTTATTATGGAAAATTTTATTGTCTGGAACACATTAAAATCACAACTACTCATGGACACACTTTTATTCTTTTCTCTTTACTTTTCTAAGAAAGAGATACTTTTAGAGTTAAAACTTTGATATCATTTTCTATTCAGCAAATATAACATCATTAAAAATACAATTATTTGCTCAGGGTATTTATTTATTTACATAGTATGATTGTACATAAATCAGTGGATTGTGGCTCTTTTATTAGTTTATTTTAACCTATAACTTTTTATATACTACTATATAATTGATGAACATCATAGCCTAGAAAATGGTAGAAGAATCTATGATTATAGTAACAGATGATCACTTAGAAAATGATTTACTGATAATTTTTTCTGACATTTTGAAAGATGACTGTTTTGAATATATTATTTTCATTTTCAGAAATTTAATATTTAAATATTATTTTTCAAAAGTAGTTTTCAAAATCAGAACACTGTTTATGCTATATCATTTACTTAGTTATGAGTGTATTTACTATTGAAAGTACAAAAACACTAGTCTTTTGCTATTTAAACTATCCATTAATAATTCAATTTACAATGATACTTTTATGATTTATATCTTGATTTGTATAAAATAACTTAATACATAGGTTATCAAACTTTTGAATTTCAAATTTTATATGAATTTTCTAGATTCTATATTGTGTATTCTATTACTTGTTATTTCAATGAGATGATTTGTATGGTCAGTACTAAATCAAATATATAGGCAATCTTAGTGATTCAATGTAGTTACACATTGGGACACTTCACTATCCGTTCAATAATTATAATATTTTATTAATATATTTTGTTTTCTAAAATTCTATGGCTTTCCTTTATACATTTATTATTTTAATCCAACTAGTATTTAATTTGATATAGCATTTTTTCAACATCAAAATTAATTTTATTTCTATTCTACCAAATATTAGATCCTTTTAACGATGGAAAATGGCTTAAAATTTTTAATGGTTTATTCTATAATTTTTCACAAATTTCTTTGTGACACTCATTTCTTTAGTCTTTTGCACAAGTATGATGTTTTAATGTATAATTAAAATATTTTAAATCGATTTGTAATTTACTACTTTATTCTACCTTTTATCATTACACTTTGTTTCCCTCTCCTATTAGTTCTCCCCTTGGAAATTAAATTAGCATTTTAATCAAAATATTTATAATACTGATTTAAATATATTGGACCATCCTTGCATCCCTTGGATTAATCCAGTGTGGTCAGGGTGTGTGATCTTCTTGACAATCCTCTGTATTCTGTTTCCTCTGTATTCTGTTTTCAGCATATTACTGAGGATTTTGGCATCAATGTTCACTGGGGATATTGACCTATAGACCTCCTTTTAGCCTGGGTCTTTTTCTGCTTTTGGAACCAATGCAATGGTTACTTCCAGGAATGAATTTGGGAGTATTGCTTCCCTTTTAATTGCATTTAAGTTTTTGAGAAGTAGTGGGATTATCTCTTCTCTAAAAGACTTCTAGAACTCAGCAGTAAAGCCATAAGGACCTGGACTTTTCTTTGTCAGTCGGTTAATTATATTTTCATTCTCACTTATTGATACTGGGGTATCTAGCATTTGTATATCTTCTACAATCAACTTTGGAAGTTCCTATGTGTCTAGAAATCTATTCATTTCTTCTGTGGTTTCCTCCTTTTTGATTACAAGTTGTCATAGTAATTGTATGTTACTTCCTGAATTTCTTCTGAATCTATGGCGATTTTCCCTATTTCACTCCTGACTGCATGAATTTGAGCCTTTTCTTTCCTTTTTTAGATAAGGTTATCAAAGGGTTTGTCAATCTTATTTATTTTTTTAAAAACCAACTCTTCAATTTGTTGATTTTTGTATTATCTTCTTAGTTTCGATTGCATTGATTTCTGCTCTAATCCTTAGAATTTCCTCCCTTGTACAAACCTTGGATTTGTCTTGCTTCTCTTTTTTCTAGGAGTTTGAGGCTCAACATTAGTTTGTTTATTTGAGCTCAATCTGTTTTCATAAAATAGCATTCACCACAAATTTCTCTCATAGAAGTACTGTTTTCATTGTGTTCCATAGACTCATGTATGTTATATTAGCATTGTCATTTAATTGTATTTGACAGTAAAAAAAATAGTAAAAGAAAAGAAACAAAGCTTATGTATGTAGGAAGTGAGGGCTATTTGGAGGAAAGGAGAAAGGGTAAAAATGAGAATGAAGATGTGTCATGTACAGGTACAAATTCTCAATGTTGAAAGTTATTATAATGTATGTATAAACTCAACCAATAAAATCAATTTTTAAAATATTTATATTTTTCAAAAGTTTAAGTTATGCAAATAAGTCATAACATTACTCTTACTACTATGCTTGTATGTTTTTCTTGCAGTATCAGTTGCAAGTTAAAGATACAACTTCAGGGCCAGAGATTTAGCTCAGTGGTTCCGGCGCCTGCTTCGCAAGAACAAGGCCCTGAGTTCAATCCTGGAAACCACCTACAATGCTGGGCATGGTGACTCATGCCCACCAGCCATCAATACCACATACCACAGTGCCGGGTGTGGGGCTCACACCTGTAATCCCAGCACTCGGGAGGCAGAGACAGGTGGATTGCTGAGTTCGAGGCTTGCCTTGGCTACATAGTGAGCTCAGGGTCAGCCTGAAATACAAAGCGAGACCCTGTCTCAAAAAAAAAAAAAGAAGATATAACTTCAATTTATATGCTTTTAAAGATGTCATTTCCATATGAGTATATTTGCTAAGTAGATAGATTTTAATTGTTCTACATACACACATTCACATACAAACTAATGGTGAGGAATACAGGGTATATTTATCTGCTTTAATATAGTAAGAATTTTTCTGTCTCTGTGTATTGCATGATATAATCTTGCACATCTCAGATATATACAGCTATATTTATTACCAAGCAAATAAAATAAAATATGAATTATTAAATACTTGATAAAATGATTCTCCTGTTATCCAGAAGAGGTGTTAATTATTAGAAAACATATTTACAAGACAATACTGTAATATTAGGAATAGTAAATTTTTTTGAGACAAGATCTCGCTTTCTATTTCAGGCTGACCCTGAGCTCACTATGTAGCCCAGGCAAGCCTCAAACTCAGCAGTCCTCCTGCCTCTGCCTCCTGAGTCCTGGGATTACAGGCGCGAGCCCCCATGCCTGGCTAGGAATAGTAATTTAAAAGTTTGAAGGTAATAAAAGTGGAGGGAGATTAAGAAAATGGTAGAGAAATAAGCTTTGATGGGTGTGTGTTTTAATTATTATATTATGTATCATAAATAACTAGCATCCTGAACACATCTATTCACAATGAGTGTGTCAATAAACACAATCCTAAAGCAATTGTTGTGCTATTTATTTATTGGTAGATAAAAATTGTCTTGTAATTTATTCTATGAATGTATTTAAACTCTTTTTGCCCCTTAAAATGCTCGAAGGGAGATTACGATTACAGAAGGATTAATGTGTATGAATATATTATATCTTCAAATGCTTCTCATTTTCTTTGAAATCACCAGTAGTGTCTATTAATATCTTATAATTATCTAGATAATATTGTCCTTAATTTATAATGTCAACTTGGAGCCTTAAGGCAAGCAAAGTAGAAGAGAAGAAAGGCTTAAAAACAATTTTAATTAGATTTGCATCAAATTTCTCATTTCATATGTGCTGAGCGTTCAGCTGGCATCAATTTCAATAAATTAGGAAAGCATGTTAGTGGCTTAGAAAATTAAAGAAGTATGTACAAGAAGAAGGAAAGCTGTCTTAGCAGTCCCAGGCCTGGATAAACCTACCGCATAAAATTAAATAATAAAAATTTAAAAATAAAGAATTTCTTGGAGAAGCAACCAATGCCAATAATCCCTGGAAATATTGCGAAATTGACAGGATGAAAGAAACTTGTTCATCCTGAGAGCTTGCTTTCTGTGTTTTTCACATAAGGCTTTGACCAAATGTAAGTGACATCAACATAGAATGGTAGAATTTGTAGTAGATATTAAGAGAATGTGTGGCATATTTTTTGTCCCAAGAGCTTATGAAAGGGGTTAACCATCATAGATTATAAATAATATATAGCCTAGTTTACAAAAGAACAAATACTGCCTGTCTGCACTTACAGACATTATCCAAGTGAGTCAAACTTATGAGGCTGAAAGTAATATGGCCATTGTGAAAGGTGAGGGCAGATTGAGAGTTGCTATTTAGTAGGATGTCATCTGGTTGGCTCAGTTATCATACCATCTCCAACGTCCGACGACCCCCGGAGGGTGAGCAGGGACGCAGAATCACAATTCCCAGACTCCATGTCAGTTGAGATGCTTCTCCCGTTTATTATGGAAGTTACAGGCATTTACATGGGGGGGGGGGCTTGGAATGTGATTGGATGAGAGGGCGGGAGCAGTGCTCGTGGCCGGGTGTGATTAGGCACAAGGGCGGAAATAGCATTTAGCAATATATGATTGGTCTGTGTCACCTGCATCACCCACGTCTGTGCATCCCTGTGGTTTCTTAAAGGCCCATTGTATCTATTTGTCCACCAGGAGAGAGAGAAGAGAAGAGAAGAGG
>PVIC010046021.1:0-14400 GCA_004025085.1 Thryonomys swinderianus
GCCAAAGGGTTAGCCTGGACAAATTTGATATATTTTCTGGCTATGATTACACACAATTATACAACAATAACAAAAAAATTAGCATTAAACTGTCCACATTTGGACATTTTGAACAGATACAAAATTAATTCCAAGTTAAAAAACAAAAAATAGCAGCAAATACTATAGATGTCATTTATTCATTACCTAATGTTCCAATCAGTATTTTGAGGGATCCCCCAACCCTATAAGACCAGCACTAGAACCACACAGCATAAACCACCTGCCGAAGATCATACAACTGAAAAATGGTAGAAGTGAGATATCCACATGGCCAACTGGCATTGGAGTTCATAATCTAATTCTAGTAGTCTGCTTCCTAAAATAAAGTAGAAAACATTCAGGATGATAAAGATATGACCTATAAAAACCTTTGGAATACAGCCAAAGCAGTAGCTAGAGGGAAGCCTATAAAGTATTGTGAACATTAAAAAAAGTTGAATAACTATTTAAAAATCTTTCTGTAAAGAAAATATCAGACTAAGCTGGCTTTAGAGGAGGATTGTAAATAACAGATTAGTACAGATTGTGCCAGCCCTGCACAAATTTCCACAAAACAAGAGGGATTGTTTTGAAACTCATTTTAGTACCACTTTGATATTAAAGTCACACTAAAATGGTTCAAGAAAGGAAAATTGCAAACCAGGCTCATCAAATAAGTTAGATACAAACATCTTAAAATATAATTGACAACATTCAACAACATTTATTTCAGGAACACATTATTGGCTTACTATTAGAGAATAAGGTAAGCTATCATATCAACAAGTTATATATGAAAAAATATATATATTCAAATAGAAAGATATTTGATAAAACTCAAAATGATTTTATGATAAAGTGTTCCACTGGGATACCTAATAGCTCAGTTATTCAATGATTCCTCTTCCTAATTCTGCGATCTTTCTATTTAATCACATGAAAGTTAGTTGTTATGACTACTGCTTTTTACATTCTTTTGCTTGTTTTGGTTTTATTTCTGCTTTCTTAATTCTTGACAGAAAATTTGAGTGGCTAACTGCATGTCATTGAACAAAAAGGTAAAAAGGGAGTCTAACAGAATTATCTTTTAAAATAAAGTTTCTCTACTACTATTCTTGGTTTTCTAGATAAGATATTCAATCACTAATGATAAACAAGGTTTTCCAGAATTGCAAGATAAAATTTCAATGCTATGAGGGAGAGATGGTTAGAGATGAAGCAGTGGGTCTTGAATTATCAGCATCCCATCCTTGTAGATAGCTGGAACCCAGGGAAATGAGAGCCACGTGTACAGCCCAGGACAGAAGTCTGATAAGTTTGGATAGAACTGGAAACACAGGTTCTAAAGAGACTAGGGAATGGGACCTTGATCATAGGGACAGGCCTTAAAGTTCAGCACAGCAGGGAGGACTGCGGACCACAGCATAGGACAAGGGCAGGAATGGGGAGCTGGGCAGAGCAGAGGGTGACTGTGAATTCAGATCCACTGCGTGTCCAAGAGGGTCTGCAGCAGAGTCCTCCTGGCCTGCACCCGAACAGATTGGAGGAGTGAGTGGTCTTTCCTTCCAGTCACCATGAATCAGCAGATTTGGGCTGGAATGTCGGTGTAGCAGAACTCTCAGAGGTCTTGTGTCCCAGCCTTCATGGGACTGGAGGGGTAAAGTGACTCTGTCAAGACCAGTCAGCTAGTCTCATTCTGCAGATATTTATCCAGCATCCTTTTTTCATTGGCCACTCCTCACCAGGGTCTTCAGTCTGGACGCATCATTTCAGACAACCCCAATCAGCAATTTGTGGCTGAGTTCAGACTGGGACAGTGCTAGTTTGTCTTCTGACTTGAATCTTGAAGCCACAAGATTCCAACTGTTTTTCTTATGAAGCCTGAGTCTCCAAGCATTCTGAGTTGCTCTCATGTTCCCCTTCCAACTTCAACTAGAAGAAATTCTGAGTTGCTTTGTTAGAATTGTGTGCACAATTTCATTCATAAAATGGGCTCTGATCCTTAAAAGAAAAATTCAAATCATTCCATGGAGAGCAAAATTGGAAGTCTTGGGGCTCTCTCTGTTTGGTTTTCAAATTTTAATACCATTAATGAATATTCCTGAAGACTTAGTTACGTGTTCAGATTTGTGATGGGCGTCCTAGTAGTCATATAAAGAGATGACTTCACTCCCAAAGTACAAATTTATGAATGATTCCTCTGGAATGCTTAGAAGCATTTTCTCTTGGAAACAGTTTGATAAATGATCCTTTGTTGTCCATTTCATGGAGAATGTTGTTATCAAAAAACTTAATTGCTTCTCATTTCCTGGATGTCCCTGGAGGAGCATGGAAAAGGGACAGTACAATCAGTCCCTAGAGCTTCTTACCTTTCTGAGGAGTTTCTAAGTTAGGTACAGGCCATATAAACCTGGTGGATCCTGAAGCTACCTGAGGGCCAGTAGGAGGGCAGATGAAAAGTTAGATCACAGGAAGCATTTGAGGAAGAAGTACATGGCCTCTACTACCTGTGGTAGTGCTCTCTTCACCTAAATGATTAAAATGATACTTGGGTAGGATGGTACACTGATCCTGCTTCAGCGGAACACACTTGACAGTGCTCAATGATATGAATGGGTTTGACCCAAGAACAAGGACTGGATGCCATCAGAGGAAAGGGTGGGAGGAGCCTTAGTCATTTAGTTCAGCATGTGTGAGCAGATGGTTCCACTCATACTCCTCATTCATTCCCTCTTCATAAACTTGTACTATGGTGCATGCTGCCCCTGTTGGCCAAAGGTGGACCAACACTCTTCTCACAATCCTTGGTAAGGAGTCACTGCTTCTTAGGGGAAAGACCTTCATAGCAACAAAGACAATACTATTACCAGAACTATGGATGGAAGACTTAGATGGCAGCAAGCATGATGCTAAGCCTTTGACATACACTCTCTGTAAACCCTTCACTGAGTTTTTGGAGGAAGATATTGCTCCTACTAAAGATAATAAAAATTGTGGAACAGAGCAAGTAAGTGATCTGTGCAAAGTACATCCAGGTCAACAGCAGGAATGAGACTCAGGCCCAGCTGTCTGAGACCTCAGTGTCCATGTTCTGAGCAACTGCAAAAACCCATATTCCTGACAGGATGTAACCCTGGATCTGTCCACACCCTGCCAATGTCCTGCACCATCTTTCACTTCTTGCACCTTTCACCATACTCAAAGCCATTCACATTTCTTCTCTCTTGATCACTCCGCAATTTGCTTCCTCTTCTGCTTGCCTTAAATGTTCTAAAAACCAATAGAAATGACGTGACTTTGTCACTGATGAAAAATCACAGCTATTTCTATATCACAATTCTGTGGTTACAAGTTGCTCAAAGTGGCATCGATGCACATCACTATTTGGAGACCACAATAATCATTAAGCCTGTCACTAAGCCTATTATTTGATCATTAACTGAAATATTTCTGTATCACAAATTTGCTTTCAATATTTTGATGGCAATCTCTCAAAATGATGGAATTCCTTCCTGTGCATTTTTATGCAATTAATAACATTCTTAGCAGGGCTTTGGTATCAGATAGCATTCCGTGGCTGTGATCAAAATACCTAACATGCACAATTTAAAGGAGGAAAAGTTTGGTTGGGGTCGTGATTACACAGGTTTTGGTCCACAGACAACTTGTTCCAAGGCAGGACATCACGACACTGAAGGCAAGGCGGAGGAAAGCTGCTCAGTTTATGGTCACAGGGAAGCAAAAATAATGGAAAGAGCCAGAGAGGAAGGGGCCAGGGATTGAGTATAATCCCTAAGGTAATGACTTCATTACTTACTATTATGTTCTATTGAGATGTGCCCTCCCAGCCTCATGCACTCATGGGTGGGCTTTTGGAAAGTGATTGAATTATGGGGGCTTCTAGCTGACTTGCTGTTGGAGGTGGTGTCTGATTGGAAGAGGTGAGTCACTGTGGGCGTGGACTGGAAGGATCCATCTCCCTCTCTGACTCCACCTTTATTTCTCTCTGCTTCTGGTTGCCATGCCATGCCACTTCTCTGCCATCCCCCTCTGCCATGCTACTCTGCCTTTGAGTCAGCCAACTATGGCCGGAAACTGGTACAAACTGTGAACCAAAATAAATCTCTCCACCTTTGAGTTGTGGGTGTTGGATATTGTGTTCCAGCAATGAGGAAATGATTACAACCTCCACCCAGATGGACTCAGAAGTATCCTGTACCAATTTAGGCATGTCTCAAACCATTTAAACTGTGAGACATGTGAAATTCACCAGCCGGGAGTGGTGGGACATGCCTATAATTCTAGAACTCCAGGAGGCTGAAGCAGGCATATTGGAAGTTCTAGCCCAGCCTGTGCAATGTAGTGAGACCCATTTAAAAATAAATAGGGCTGGGGATGTAGCCCAGTGCCGAGGCCCTGAGTTCAATCCTCAAGAACACACACCCATAAAGAAAAGATTAATTATCATAGCTCCAAAATATTCTACAATTTTTCAAAACAGTATCGGTATGAAAAATAACAAAAAACTGTCTTGGTCTATGCCAATTTTGTGCCTCTGACCCAGCTCATAAAATACAGCACACATGAGGGGGCTGCAGTTCTCCATATAAACTGACCATGTAATTTATTGTCCCAGGCCGGACCCTTCTGAGTATGGAAGGGGAACCATCAGTAATTATCCTGGGGTAACAGCAGTGAACTGGAACATACAGACATCCCACTCAGCTGGCTAGTGTGGACACAGAAGAGGAAGACAGCAAGACACCAGCTAATTAACATAACCGATAAGAATCAACATAAAAGCTCACGCTATCTGTAAAACTACTGCTATTAAAACTAGATTGTTGGGCCAGGGATTTAGCTCAGTGGTTCTGACATCTGCCTTGCAAATGCAGGGTCCTGAGTTCAGTCACTGGTAATCACATACCATAATGTGGGGCATGATGACTCACACCCACCAGCAATTAGTAGCACACACCACAATGCCAGGCATAGTGGCTCACGCTGGTAATCCTAGCACTCGGGAGGCAGAGGCAGGAGGTTTGCTATGATTTCGAGGCTTGCCTAGGCTACATAGTAAGTGCAGGGCCAGCCTGAACTACAAAGTGAGACCCTGTCTACAAACAAACAAACAAACAAACAACAACATAAAATGAACAAAACTAGATTGTCTTCTAAATCCAAGCAGAAATTATGAAAGATAGCTAATATAAAATATGCCAGGTTCAAGAGAATCATAGCATATATCCTTGTAATAGAACTATAACTAGTATTAACATAACACTATAGATCAGGTTTCATCTTACAATAGCCCTCTGTATTCGGTGCTAATATTCTTCTCATTTTACAAATGAGGAAACTGGGTCCTACATCCCACCACTAGAAAGAGACTGAGCTGGGTAGTAAATCCATTCACCCTGACTGCCAAATCTGTGGTCTGAAGCACGTTTCCCACTGTTTCTTGGGGTCCACCTCATGCTAGGGTTTTTCATGATCTGTCTGGAATCCAGAAACATAAAACTTCGGACTATCTCAGTGGAAGATGCTTTTATTCTCTGTGGCTAGAAACAGTTTGCTGAGAGCAAGTCTCCAGAGTGGAGGAAGCAGTCTGAAAGGACAGACTAGAACAATCAAAATATCCCTTGATGGTTTTAAGTTCTAAGTAATTCTATCTTCCGGTACTTGCCTTCTTCCTTCCGTTACCTCTGATATCACAGGCAGCACGTGCCAGTGATAATGATGATGAAGACTAGATGTACAATTCCAGGTACCTATTAGCTGGATGATTTTGAGTAACTCATGTAGTCATTTTACCCTGAAGTTTTTCCATCCATAAAATGGACATAATAATAAAGCCCACACAAGGTGGAGGGGAATAAATGAGCCTGATAAATACACAATAAACAACAGTTATTACCACCATCAATAGTCTCCACTTTGACAGTTTTGTTCCCGAACTCATCCCTCTTGTCTTACTCTGAGTTTTTGTGTTCTGAAATTTTCAACTTCCTCTTCAAGCTTTTTCATCATTTTGTAGCTATCTTTGGGCAACTATTATAAAATTTGCTTGTCTAGCATTTGCACCAGAACTAATTTTGCTGATGCCACATAAGCTGACAAGCGGAAGTGAGAACAGAGACACGTACTCTCGTGATCATCACACGGTCTCGATTCACCCATCCCATAATAGCATTTGTGCCAGGGCTCCTCATTTACATTCTGCTGAGCTGATGTGAATTTTTATAAGGGGGTGTCCAGAGAATGCTTCAGTAAGAATTGAGTTGACAAAATACAGGACGGATCATTTATCACCTTTGTAGAAAGTGATGAATTTCTGGTTTTGACTGAAATAAGAAATTACAAAGAATTGCTGGGCCTGACTTCATTAAAAATTAAAATGGTATAAAAGAAAGATAATTCAGTGCAAAAAGAGAAGCATTCACTTGAAAAAATTTTTTATTAACATGAAAAAGGGCTAATATACTATCTAATGATGATCTTTTAAATAACATTTTTATTGCACCTCCACTAAAAACCTTTTATATTATAACATACATAAGTTGTATACATACAAAACTTACTATGTGCATGAATGCTCTGATATTTCTACCTCTATTTGACTCTATTCTGAGACTCTCTTTATGGCTGGTTATAAACCACTCAATCACATTCACAGTCTCTTAATTGTGATCTACAGCTTTAAAAACCAACATCAAGAGCTTTGATAAATACATTATTGGATAACACATATATAGATAATTCAGTTGGGGTAAAATTAATTTCTAAAATATGCAAAAATTCTCTCCCTACTTTTCCAAGATATATAAATCATAAATAATGCTAAAATATATTTTAACTGATTGAATTAGCAAGATTAAAATTAATGAGGGTGTCTAATGCTGATGTCAATACAGTAAAGGTTTTCTGTAATGCAGTTATTTATGTCGCACTTAAATTCAAAACAGATTTGAGGTGTTTTTATGTACTGCAATTCCCAAGCATAATTGATAGCAGAGTCTAGTGATGCCATTTCATCTGAGAAGTAATTTGGTAGTATATTTAGGGCACCATAAAAATGTTCATGCTCCAATGTAATTCCACTTCTGGGAATTTGTCCCAAGGAAGCAGTTTGAAGAAAAAAGAAACGTCTCTCTGCACAACTTTTTAAAAAAATATACATCATTACTTATGGGAAGCAGTCTAAATAGCCAAGAATAGCACAATATTTGAATAAGCTGTACTGTATCAACTCAAAATATTTTGCCGCCAATAAAATGATTATGATGACTATAAAGTAACATGAGAAAATGCTCATGCTAATAAATGCAAAAGTTGTAAAACAAAGCTCTGTATGAGTCCCAGCTCCTATGGCTGCATAAGAAATTATCCTAAAACTTGAGACAGCCATTTATTACAGATCGGAAATTCGGACACATTACAGCAGTGTCCCAGGCCACAGTGTCTGGGGTCTTGGCAAGCGCTGGCATCCTCACGGGCTCGGTCGCTGATGTACCTGACAGTTGCTGAGGGGGGTCAGCTGAGACCTTGGCCGGCTCCTCTGACAAGGTTGTTATGCGAAGCTCTGGCCTCCTCAGGACATGGTGGCTGCCTTCCAGGGGCAGAGTCCGTGCAGAGCCACGGAGATGTTCCTTCTCCACATGGAGCCCGGTCTCGGAAACCATGCACTGTCACTTCCGCCTCTACTCAGGAAGAGTCATAAAGTTCTACCCACCTTTCAAAAGGAGGGAAAAACAGTGTCACCTTATGATGGAGAGTGACAGGTTCTCTGAAAGAGTATGTGGGACAGAATATTGTTATGGCCATTTTTTTTTTTTTTGAGACAGGGTCTTGCTTTGTGGTTCAGGCTGGCCCTGAGCTCACTATGTAGACCAGGCAAGCCTCGAACTCAGCAATCCTCCCGTCTCTGCCTCCCAAGTGCTCAGATTACAGGCGTGAGCCACCACGCCTGGCTATGGCCATTTTTTAGAAAGTGTAATCTAACACAGCCTGGTCTCCGGTTACAGCCACATTAAAAATGTTAGTGTATTAGGATCAAGACTCAGAAGAAACGTGGGAAAATGCGCACTTGATTTTAGGAATGTGTTACTGTTTTGTACTTTGGCCAATAAGTAAAAAAATTTGATAAAATTATGTGAACATGGAGTACACAGACAGGCCTTTGGAGATTGCTCCCAGGGCAATTCCAGCTTCCCTTGGACTCCTTCATTTATAAAATTCTTCTAGTCTACTGACTGCTTAATTCTCTGCTTTAGCAACATGCAACCAGGTTAGCAAAGAGGCCTTGCCAGCCCACGCTCCCCAGTGGACACGCACACCACTCTCACGCAGGGCCTGGCCTCCCTGTGCAGTGTGCCTCACAGGTGTGTAGCCTCATCTGGTGGGCGCAGTGCCCTCCTGCTGCCTTTGTGGCAAAGTCTGTCTTCCGGGCTATGGTGGCCTTATGTCCAGAAAACCTCAGTTTCTAGTTATTGTGTTGAAAAGCAAAGAAGAGGAGAGAGTTGTATCTATGGTCCCTTCTATTACTAAACCTCTGTAAGGACAGGCAGCTGTTCTTTTTCTTTCACAAGATTCCTCCCTCCTCCCCTCCCTCCCTTCCTTTATTGTCTTCATTGTCCCTCCTCATCTCCAAAGCGCACCGCTCAACCATCACGATCAAATGATCTCTTTTTATTAGTATCTTTACTCTTCTCTCGTTGGAATCGCTTCTCCCTGCTCACAGCCACACCCCGGTCCTGCATCCCACTACCATGCTCCTTACTCAATCATCATCCAATTAGTAAGATCTATCAGTGTTATTAACAAGCTCTTCAGAGGAACTGTCCACTGGCTGTTTCCATTTCATCACACCTGACACCTGTCATTCACCTGAAACCTGTCATTCATCTGACAGGTCTGTTCGCCACCGTTACCCTCCTCTGGCTTCTTAAATGTCATTTTAATCCCCTAATTGCTTTATCAAATGATCTTTTCCCCATTTTCATCCTCCCTTCCTCTGGCACCATGAAATCTTGTTCACCATCAGCCTCCTCAACCTGTTTGCGGGTTCCCAGCACCATCCGTCCGGTCTCTCCCCCTACACCTTTGACCACTTCTCTGCATTTTCCTCTTCCTTTTGCTGCTTTGCAGCCCACTGTCCTCGTTCTTCTCACATGCCTTAACTGAGTTTAATTCTTTCTCTGGCTTCTATTCCATAGACTCCTCCATGAAACTGAAAATTTAACTCAATGCTATATCTTGGATATGTCATATTAAAAGTGCAGATTTTAAATAAGGCCTATAAATGGTGAAGTTTAACCAAGTAAGCTAATCCTTAAGTTGTCTGCGTCCTTCTTGGATCCTGACGATCAGCCTTTCACTGATATGGCCTGGCTTTGCTAGAAGGGACCCGGGCCCTGAGTATATCGGTCTAATTCTCTAGAGGTTTCCCTTCCTTTCCAGGCTGATAGTCTTTACCAGCCTTGGACCCACAGCTAACCTGGGGTCATTATGGGCCAGAAAACTGAGCCTCATCTTCACTATATCACCGGCAGCAGAGTCTTCAGTCTCGTGCTGGAGCCTACATCCCCACCTCCCCCTTCTCTCAGGAGGCAGCTTTTCTTCTACTTCCCTTATGTTATAGTTAACATTCTTCCTGTTTCTACCTGAGCACTAAAGAGAGGGAAGGAGTCTTGCTTGTCCTGAATAACAGAGGAAGAACAAAGAAGTAAAGAATGTATGTCTTCTGTCAGGATAATATTCTGGCTTGAAGACTATTCTCGCATCAGGGAATCCTTTTTGGAATATCAAGCACTGAATATCAATTTAGCCTTTTTCTAAGCAATCCTTCTGTACCAAGCTCTAATCTCTTTCCAGACAGATGGCTGCCTAGGAAAGTCTATGTACAAAGGTCATAAGATTCATGAAAACAAAAGAGAAAAATTGTGTATGGTTGCAAATTATTCTTGAATCTCTGTCCACTCCAATCTCTACAGCTGTTCTGCACTCTAGCTTTTACTCTCTAAAAATGATTGTTAGATGCCTGCAAACATCTCTAAAACCAAGCTTATTATCTTCCCTCTAAAACCTGATCTTTCTATGTTCCCAGCAACAAACTTTATACACATGTCTCTAAGACTAGATGTTTTTCAAATTCCGGAGCCCCACCAGATACTCTGCGTGAGGCTGAGGAACCTGCACCTCTAAGGAGCATATCTAATCACCTGATTCTGATGGGGTTGGCATGGCAACCACGTTTGAACATTGTGCTCCACACCCTGCAAAGTGGGAACTGAACCTAGAATGCATAAATCCTCTGTAGATAAGGCTGAGAACAATTCTGTTTGGGAGAAATAATTGGAAGGTCAAAACTGACCAGGTCTTCCTGCCTCCCTACGACTTTGGACTCAATTCACCTTCACCTCTGATAACAACAGAACTCTGATAGTCCCACATGCTGTGATGCTTCAGGGTGAAACTACTCCATTGCTGGTCGGCCCTGCCCTCTGAGTCTTTGTTACATTTTGTTACTCTAGAGGTGCTGAATAAAAGTTGTAGCAGACTGGGGCCTGGGGTCTTTTGCTACCCAGAGCAGTATGGTTCAGGTTCAAGCTCAGCTTCTCTAAGCCTCATTTCTACCCAATTATTATTTCTCTGTGTGCTATGGACTCACAGGAGACTAGAACCTAATGCAGAAGTCCTAGTTATGTTCCCTTCCCGTTTTTTTACAGATACACACTCCCCTGCTCCCATTTTGCTTCATGACACCACCCTTTGCCCAGCCTCCCGCTCTCTCACTACCCTCCCTGGTCTATTGGCTGATGTCACGGTCTGCAGCGCAGCACGCGCATCCATCCCCTTCCCCAGCTTCCCCCCCTCACCCACCTGGTGAGACCTGTGTCATCTGTAGTTGGCTGCACTGCTCTATCCTGGGGCCTCCCAGGAGGGAAATCCCACTGCAATCCGTTCACTTTACCAGCTCCTCTGATCATACCGCTTCCACTTCATGGCCCACAGTGCTCTTTCCTTGGGCAATGGCCTAAGCTGTCCCCCTGCCTAGTCCATCCAAGCCCAGTACTCAAGGGACCCTTTTGTGTGCTGTCCTGGTGTTACCCTCTGCAGGCCAGGCTAGGCTTTGGTGAGTGCCTTGCCTGCCCCACGCTAGTCTTTGCCCACCGGTCATTCCCACGGGTCTGTGTTTATACTGCTAGAACTTAAGGTGCCACACTGGAGATGGTATTATGGCTAAGCCTAGATGCTTGGTTTGCATGTTTCCTCAAGGAGTTTTATTCATCTTCTCATCACCAGGGCCAAGCCTTGGATGGAATTGAATCAAACATCCATGCGAAAAACATCTGTTCCAACAGCCTAAAGGCAAAGCTGATTTTTTTCCCCTCTAGTGTACATTTTCCACCCTGCTCCTCAGGGCAGAACCTACCAATCAGGCCTTCACTGAAGAGGTGTGTAGCTTAATGGTACAGGGATAGAAAAGTGTGTAATCCCTCTCTTCCCTATCACAAAGGATCTCAGCAAATGTCCTCACAACAGAAGATAGGTTTACAAGAAAAAAGCAAAACTATTTATTAGATTATCATTTTATGATATGGAAATTTTCAAGTTAAAGACCCAAAGACCTAGAGTGAATTGTTAGCTTTCCATTAGTAAGACAAATGCCTGAGACGATCAACTTGTAAAGAAGAAGAGTTTAGAGGTTTTAGTCCATGACCAGCTGGTCTCATTGCTTTGGGCCCATTACTTTGCTCATGGCTGGGAGATCCAACCTTCCAAATCACTCAAGGTGTTTATGGCAAAGCAAAGCTACTTACTTCATGGCTGAGGAGTCAAAGAGAGTAGAGCTATCTTCTTTAAGGGCACACCTCCAATAACCTAAAGACCTCCTACCAGCCACTTCTTACACTTTCTACCATCTTCCAGTAGTGCCTAGCTGAGGGCCAATCCTTTAAAAAATGGGTATTTGGGGAACATTTCAAATCCAAACTGTAACATTGTTTGTGTGCCTAGGCTCAACGAAGCATGGACAGCCATGTATACATATGATTGCTCAAAAAGAGTATACTCTAACAATAACAGATTGAGCATGGGATCCCAACAAAACCCGCCTGTTTAGATTCCTCTTGGTTCCTCTGTAGCATTCTGGAGGCAGAGCAGGATCCATTTTGGAATGGGAGAAGGGAATGACCTACAATCAAACAAAGCAAGTCAGAAAATGTCTTTACAGTTAGCTCTTCCTTTCAAGGAAAGAAATAGCTGTGTGTATGTGTCTTTGTATTTTGATTATAACAGAGACTTACAGGCTAGACCTACAGATGCACAGTGAGTCACTGAAAACTGGATAAAACTTCTCGGCAGCTCTATGTTCTTTATTACCTAAAACTTTGGGTCAGACTGCTGCTCAGGTCTGCATGTAGCCGTGTTAATGTTCATCTTGTAAAGAATGTTCATCTTGCAAAAACTGAAACTACAAGGTTCATTAGTCCTGATTTTACCTAACTTATCCTTTTTGAAGACTAAAGAAAGCTTTGCAGAGACATTCAGTTTTCAGCTTTTATAATGTCCCGTACTGCAGCTCCTGGAATGTGGCCTCTAAGTCACCAGATATTACCCTAACCCTGCAAGCGCCTGGTTTCCAGAGCTTCATGGGACAGATCACCTCGTTCATCTCAGGGAACCAGATTGCCCCCACAGAGGACTGCCCAGAGCCACCTGGAGGAACCAGTCCTGAGTAATGATCAACCAGATTAGTGCTGGACCACATAACTATACCGTCAGCTATGCAAGCTCTCCAGCTATGCAAACCCTTATCTCACCTGTGTTCCCAGTTTTTTGTAAAACCTCTAAATTTCCGTCAGCCCCTCCAAGATAAATGGTGAAATTTAAAATCTGTCCTTCCCATCATGACTACATTGATTTAAGCTCCTCTCCTGCCATTCTCCATGGCTGGCTCCCTTGACTGGCGTTTGAGATGGATCTGGTCTACTGGGCCTGGGGGCCTTTCCCCTAAAACCTTGTAGCATTGATAACACTGTGAGCACTAAATTAATTCATCTGCAAAGAGCCTCATATGCTGCCTGGCACCAACAAATGCGATGATCATACTCAGCCTACCTTGGCCTGGATGGCCATCGCTGGGATGGTCATTCCACCTCTAAGTTTCTGCTTTGCTTCCACCCAGATAGTCCATTATTCTGGCCTAGTGTCCCTCCCTTTCCCTCTTATACTCTTCCTAATAGAGGTGGGATATCAGCCAGGACCAAAATTTCCTTCAGGTTGACTACAATGTGCCTCACCATGCTGTACATGCCCCAGTATACAGCCGGATTCTTGGTCCCTTCTTCTCCCATGTGAGGGTTGCTCTTTCTCTCTTTGGCCAGGTTTCTACATAACTTACACTACAAGAGCCCCTTCTTCTAAGCCTACGTTGCCAGTGTCTTTATCACTCAGAGAGCAGTGGATACAAAAAGGTAAGTGCTGTCAACCAAGGCCCTGAGTCTTAGGGCTAAAGCCAAGGATGGATCTCAAAAGAGGGCAGAGTCCAGAGTCCTGAGGTCAGGACTCAGAAGAGGCTCGGCAAACTGGGTTCTAAGGAAGCTTCAGGGAGTCTAGGGGAGCTGGGTTATTCCAGCTGTGATCCAGGCCCTGCTTGATAAGGAAGCAAATTTCGGCCAGACTGTCCTATCCATCTAGGAGGCAGATCCTGCTCAGCGTGGGCCACAACTCCTGCAGCACATGAAAGGTAATGTGACTGAGCACGGTGGTGCCCACTTGTAATCCCCACACCTGAGAGGCTGAGGCAGGAGGACTGCCATGAGTTTGATACCAGCTGTTTGTGGCCATGGAGAGCCCTGACCTCTAAAGGGACTGGTTGCCCCACAATGCTCATTTGTCAGAAGGGCTTTTGGGGGCCATCTTGACTGTTTCCATTTTCCTCTCTGCTATTCTGTTTCCACTAAATCTCCTTTAGGCCTACGGTGTGGAATTTTCTGGAAAGGGTTTTACAGAGAGTCATTCCCACATCTCCATTGTCCCTAAAGTATCAAATCCCTTTTTGCCATGTATATCCTGCCATTTTAGACCCATCTCAACCAGTTTTAGTAGTTAAGAATTTGGAGCGAAGTATCTCTTTCCTAAGTACCAGACAGGACATTTGAGCAGGGTCAGTTGCTGCTCGAGGGTGAGCAGGCCTCCCCCCACCCCCACCCCTGCACCCTCTGTCCTGAAAGCACCTGGAAGAGTGAGCTGCCGGGGCTTGTTCCTCACCACCTTCAACATGCCAGATGGGGACCTGTGTGCTGCTGAACCCAGCTCAACTGGGCTCTTGTCCTATATATCTATTTGCATCTAGCATTTGGATAAAGAGGAAAG
>PVIC010046022.1:0-14339 GCA_004025085.1 Thryonomys swinderianus
AAAAAAAAAAAAAAAAAAAAAAGATTGCATGATAATATTCCTCACTGAGAATTTGTAGCATGTACCTAAAGTTTAACAATAAACTCAATGAAGGAAGAAAAAGTCAGAGTCCTTGAACTGAGCTCTTTTATTCACACATTTTACAAGAAATATACTCTAAAAATACAAAACCAAAGAAAACCCCCAAACAAGGTCTATAGTAACTACAGGTAAAGAGCCCCATTGTCCCATACTAATCTTTATCACTTTATTCCCTTTAATGTGTGACCTGAGTTTGAGCCAGATAATGTGATTTTACACTTCCAAGGATTGTAAGGATGAGGTATTCAGTAGTGTTCCAGAGACACATTGAGGATTGGGCTGCACACCTGTATTGGTATTGGCTCCGTGGTTTACTCCGTAGGACTCGACCCTCATCTCACTTCCCATCTAAAGAGTGCTATCCCTGTACTTAATGCAATATTCACTAGTTCAGTGATTTCCCTCTGACACAGTGGACACAGTCCAGAGGGCTTCTTGTCTGTCATGGGAACAGCAGTGCCCTCCTTTGTTTGAACCTCAGGACAGTTTTTCTCATATGGCTCAACTTACTACAGTAATAACATTGCACTTTAGACTGACACTCTGGCTAAGCTCAGCAAAGTCTAGGCTACATTTTATATTGGGGAGGTGATAGGGAGGACGAGAATGGGAAAAAATAAGAAGCCAGATACATCATGTACAAGCACAAATTCTCAGTGTTGAATCTAATCATAATGTGAACTAAAATGTAATAAGTTGAACGAAGGGGGACACATAAAAGAAAAACAGTACCGCCAGAGGTAAGTGAGTACAGAAAAAAAGAAAAATAAGAGTTAGCTGAACATGCCTAGTTTTCACCAAGTGTGGTTTCCACTCCTCTGTTTTCTTTACATAACATGCGCTGTGATAGCTATCAAAACTGAAGGAGTAAGATTATGAAATGAGGGAAAAAACACCCTTCACTTCCTCAGCACAATCTCTAAATAAAGTTTTATCCATTTGGATGTTGTGCATATAAACCCCAGTTACTCAGGAGGCTGATGCACTGTGAGTTGAAGAACGACCTCAGTGACATAGTGAGTTCAAGATGAGTGTGAATTACATAATGAGGTCCTATCTCAAAAGACAAAACAGAGAGAAAAGCTTTTATTCTCTTGCCAACATAAATGGAGTTTTCCCATTTTGGTCAGTGCTGAACAAAGGAATGTGAGCTTTTGAATCTAAGTGTCTGCCATCAGCCTTAAAAATCAGACTGATTTTATCTCTAAAATTACCATTGAATTCTGGCGCAGTGTAGGCTCTGTCTGAATCCACTGGCATAGTGGTTCAGTTTCTCTGAAAGTTCATTATGTCAAATGCCAGCTAAATAATTCAGTGCTTAGGGCACCTTCCTTTTTACCCAACATAATACACATTCAACTGGTCACCATCTTGATTAATTAAGACAGTAAGCAAAAGCATCACATGACTTCAGCCCGGTAATACATTCCTTCTGGCAATAGTCATGAGCAGAAAGACTGAGAGTTATAACTTCTGAGGAGGGAACTGCAGGGCACAGGAACCTGAAGAGAGACCGTCCAGTGACAATGGTGGGGTTGTGTGACGTGCTCCGACAATGGGCAGTAGGGGCTGCGCAAGGTCAGACTTCCAGTCTGAAGTCCTTAGGTTTCCCCACCTCGACACAGAAAGTGCAGTTATTCAGCAGTCATGTGCCTTTCTTTGGTATGTATCTTCGTGGCTTGATATGAGTGAATTAAGAGATACAGTTTGAAAAATTCTTGTTCGTGAAACTAACAACCTAATTCCTATTTTCTCACCTCTCACACCACCCAGGACTCCCACTCTACTGCTGTGGTTTTCCCTGGATTTGTGACGCTCTCACAGTTATTTCTCCACGATGAGTTAACTCAGGAACTGGCTAAGCCTACTAATGTCCCCTTTGGAAGAGCAACACTCAGAAGAGCCCACTAAGTCCATAAGAAGACTGGAGTTGCCAGGCATGCTGGTGCATTACTGTGAATTGCCACTGGGTGTCAGGCCTGAGACCCAGGCAGAGCAGAACAAGCATCTCACAGCATTCTTGCTTTGAGCTCCACATCTACCAGAAAAGCCCAATAGGAAGCCAAAACATGGGTGTGAGAGGAACATGAGCCCACCCTGCAATATCTGCAAGGCCAGATCCCCAGCAACCACAAGGAGCATCCTGCACACCAACAAATCACACCTTCCTGGATCTCAAAAGTTTCCACTTTCCCTGACAACTTAACTTCCTCCTCTTCCATCTAACTGTCCCCGCAAGTTTCTTCCTGCTGCACCATTGGGGCCGAGTCCTGTTGTCCTTGGCTTGCTCAAGTCTATGCTTCAAACTTAGATTGGTGCTCGAACTTCTGACTCAATGGTCTCGGGCCCTCTCCTTTTACGCTAACACCGGGGAGACCGCAGCAGGAGGATCACAACAAGCTCAAGACCAGCCTGCGCTATATAGTGAATTCAAGAACAAATTTAATTCCGTACAAAGACCTTGTCTTAAAAACAAAAACAAAAAAGACAGAAGGATCTTTCTGAAGCCAGGAATAAACTATTCTGTAACGCAGGCTTGGATATGTCAGCACCCTGGTAGTTAAATTGGTCTTGAAGTGTCTGTGTTACAATCTCCTTTGTTGTTGCTCTCAGCGGGAAGAATTGAGTTCTGTTGTCACTCTCAACTGTCAACTCACAGGGCGGGTAATAGCGAAGGAGCCAATCAGTGTTGAGGGACGGGCCTTGGGAACGGTCCAATCAGATGGCCTGGGAGGCGGGTTCTGCTTCCTGACGCCGAAGCCCAGTTTTTTGTACGCCTTCGTCACGATTGCCCACAGTTGTCTTTAGTTAGTATATCAGCGGCTGCGAGGTGCGTGGGAAGCACCCAAGGAGACCGACCCGCGACAATGGTGAGGTTGTATGACATGTGCGCCGACAATGGGCTGTAGGGGCTGCGCGAAGTCCGGGCGGAAGCGGTTGAAACAGCAATGGCGGGGACGCCTCAGGCCGCTCCGGGGTCAGCTCCTCCCTCGCTGGATGCCGCGTAAACTCTGTCCCCGCCGCCCTGCTTCAGGCAGGTCTGCTCTGTGCACCCTTCACCCTGTCTCTCCACAGCCACCCCGCCGGCCTAGAGTGCAGTCTCAGGGGCACTTGTGCGCGGAGAGTGGGGTTGTGGGGAGTCCGTGGTTCCTGTTGGGGAGTCGAGCTGGGCGAGCTGTGGCGCGCGGATCCCCGGACTCATTTGTCCCCGAACTGACCTGGGGGAATCTCAGGTTTATAAATGTGATACAGGATCTCAGTGCCACAGTTTAGGTCCTCAGGCCAACGGTGCTGTTTGAGGAGACTAAATTGCCAAAATTCCAGTGTGGCTCCACATTAACAAACTCAGGATGTAATGCCTGGATGACCATGCTCTCCCGAGGAAGACCAGCACACGCATGTAATGAACAAGGGCACTTTTATTAGCACAGCATGCAGTGAGTGGGTCTACAAATATTAGATTGGAGACCCAGAGAATGGTTACCAGCCCCTTTTAAGGGCAATTCAGGTTACACGTGGGAGGGGGACCTAAATCTTCTAGTAACTGGCTAAAAAGTTTGATCTGTTGTACTTATCGGGTGGTCACTGGTAGAGGAGGAACAGGAAATACAAAGTCATCTTGTGGGGGGCTAACAAAGGAAACCTTTGGTGGGAACAGGTCTGGGGTCCCCTGAGGCTACCAGGAGATCGCTTTCTTGGCAACCAGCTTGACCAGGGACCTTATCAGTTTGCTTAGTTTTTCAGGGAACCTTACAGAATTAGCACAATTAGCAAGTTGTCACAAGTTGTTTTTACAGAATATATATCACATTTGCACAGGATGTTTGTGAAAAAAGTACAGTTTGTTCACGTTTTAAACATCAGATAGGGGTGACTTATAAAATGAAGATTCTTGGGCCGGAGGGTTGCTCAGTGGTTCCGGCGCCTGCCTCGCAAGCGCAAGGTCCTGAGTTCGATCCCCGGTAACCACATATAATGCTGGGCGTGGAGACATGCCCATCAACAATCAACGCCGCATACCACAATGCCGGATGTGGTGGCTCACACCTGTAATCCCAGCACTCAGGAGGCAGAGACAGGAGGATTGCTGAGTTCGCGGTGGCTTGCCTGGGCACCATAGTGAGCTCAGGGCCAGCCTGAACTACAAAGCGAGACCCTGTCTCAAAAAGCAAAAAAAAAAAAAAAGAAGATTCTTTGGTCCCAACAAGGATTAATGACAAAAACGCAATGGAATTGAAAGCCAGGATCACAGGCGTGCTAGTGCACGCCTGTAATCCCAGCACTGCACAAGCTGAGACTTAAAAATTGGTGGATATCAGTGCCGGACGTGGTGGCTCACGCCTGTCATCCCAGCACTCGGGAGGTAGAGACAGGAGGATTGCTGAGTTCGCGGCGGCTTGCCTGGGTACCATAGTGAGCTCAGGGCCAGCCTGAACTACAAAGCGAGACCCTGTCTCCAAAAAGAAAAAAAAAAAATTGGTGGATATCATCCTCTAAGTGTGATGGAAAGAGATTTTTCCAGGATATGGTAGATATTACATGTGGTTGATGTTTTCACTACAAAAAAAAAAAATGGAACTTGGGTCTTTTTGTCTGGATTGCATTGTCCACCTTTCAATATTCTTAAAATTTTGAAACTAGATGTCACTATGTGGCCAAAGCCACAATAAACTTTTCATCCTGTTTTTCAGCCTCCTGACATGTTGAGATGCTAGTTTTATAAGTGACACCATACCTGGCTAAAATGGAAGTTTCCCCATCATCATTGTTATCCAGGATTAATGTGCTTGGTTAAGTGAAACTTGAGCAAGGGGTGGTGCTGCCCACCTTTTACCTCAGCCACTTGGGACACTGAGGCAGAATTATTACCCTAGCAGGGCCAGGCTGGACAATGGACCAAGATCTAGAGTAACCGAAGGTAAAATCAGTGGGCTGGGTCTCTAAAGTCATGTGTTCAACATGTGCAAGGCCCTGAATTCAGTCCAGGATGGAAGCATAAGTGATAAGTACTCAGTGGAAAATGTGCTTTGATTTGGGATTTTGTTTGTACACAAGCAGTCTCTGGTGCAGTGCTTGCTGGAGATGCTGGGTAGCAGCAGTGAGAGTCCCTACTCTGTCAGCAACAGGACACAAAGGGAAACATCCAGTGAGTTACAGTGCCAGATATTCAATAAATTACATGCGATATTTAGTATTGTATTATGAAGTAAGCTATGGATTGTATACATTTTCTCAAATACAGGTCAAAATAAGTGTGTTTATTACTTTTAAGGAGGCAAAGCTTGAATATGTTTGTGTATTCAGGGAATTTCTAATACATATTTTGAACCACCTATGAGTTGATCAAGGTAATTTACCTGTGTCAGTCAAGCAGCAATATAAACTCATTCTTTCAACTTCTTTTTTTTTTTTTTTTTTTGCTTTTTGAGATAGGGTCTCGCTTTGTAGTTCAGGCTGGCCCTGAGCTCACTATGTAGCCCAGGCAAGCCGCCGCGAACTCAGCAATCCTCCTGTCTCTGTCTCCCGAGTGCTGGGATGACAGGCGTGAGCCACCACGTCCAGCATTGTGGTATGCAGTGTTGATTGTTGGTGGGCATGTCTCCACACCCAGCATTATATGTGGTTACCGGGGATCAAACTCAGGACCTTGCGCTTGCGAGGCAGGCGCTGGAACCACTGAGCTAACCCTCCGGCCCCTCTTTCAACTTCTTATAACGTGCTTTTCTGTAAAATATGAAACTTAACAAGTAGTAGCCTGTGTTGCCTGCTGTATTAATCAGGTTCTCCGAAGGACTGAACTAGAATACTGTAGAAGTAGTTTTGTATTTTAAAAAAAAGTAGTAGTACTGTAGCTTTTGTTTTCTGCCTTGGGTTTGACTTGGTTGTTTATTGTTTTAGTGCTGTAGCAAGGTGGTCATACTGTCAGACTTATTTCATGAGGACAAGGAGATATAGTAGAAATGGTCAGTAGTCAGGCACAGTTCGGAGCAGTTTGACCACAGAACACCAATCTTGAACAATGCCATTCCTATTTGTATTTAATGCTCATTACAGCATTGGCTTACTCTCTCAGTCCTGAAGAAGCTATGTGGCTCTGTACTCTACTATTCTATGTTTCCCCACAATGTCTGCCCTAATGTCTGCCTTAATGGCCTCAACCCATGCCTACCTAGAACTCTCAACTTGCAGACTTGAGCCCTTTTTTCTTTGTAACGATTTACATCACACTAGGGAAAGAGCTGACTGTGAGCATTTCTTCTGTGTTCCATATGAGGCTGAAGTCTGCAGTGCATTATGTGTGGCTGAGTTTTACTGAATTCTTTCTGTGAACAACTCTGATGTTTGCATCTTGGAGAAGGCTGCAAAAATAGTCTGTGGAGAAGGACACAGCTGAGATAAAGCAGAACTTAATTTCACTCACCCTGTAGTCTGTCCCCTACACCACTAGTGTGTGTCATCACAGCACAGCAAGCTGTGGAGACCTTTGTGGGTTTTAGCTCCCGTGGAATGTGAAAGATTGTTGGGTGAGGAGAAGAAAAGAGGAAAAGGACCTGGCATGATTGCACATGCCTGTAATCCCATCATAAGAGGATAAGTAAAAAAGATTGTCATGAATTCAAACCCAGGCTGAGGTACTTAATCAGACCTTGTCTTACAAAACAAAAATTAGAAGAAGAGAAACTGTTCAAGTACATTTATTGACTTATACATGTTGAATTTACCTTGCATCTCTAGGATGAAACCTCCTTTATTAGAATCTATGAGCTTGTTGATAATGAGCTGAATTCTATTTGCTAATATCCTGAGAATGTTTCAATCTGTGTGTATTAAGGAAATTGCCCTATGGACTTTTTCTTTCAGTTAGGTCTTCATCTTGTTTGGCAAAGAGAATGATCCTGACTTCCAGGAGTGTTTGGAAGCACTCCATCCTTTTCAGTTTCTTTGAATACCAGAGAAATATCGGTAATATAATATCCTTCAAGGGTATGCAGAATTCAGCAGTGATTCCATAAGGTCCTGGGCGTTTTTTAGTTGGTAGATGTTTTATTACTGTGTCAATTTCATTGCTCGTTTTTGGGTTGTTAAGCATTTTTTATGTCATCATGGGTTCATTCTAGTAGTTTGTATGTGTCCAGGTATCTATTTCTTCAAAATTTGTAATTTGTTGGAATATAATTTTTGAAGTAGTTATCTTCCTGATTTCCAGTGTCTGTTGTGATTTGACATTTTTCATTTCTATTTTTGGTGGTATTTCATTGTTTTGTTTTCAGACAAAGTCTCACTATGTAGGTCAGGTGTACCTTGAAATCACTCTACAGCCCATGCTGGCCTTGAACTTGAGGTGGTCTTTCTGTTTCAGTCTCCTGATTGCTGGAATTATAGGCTCCACAGTGGATATTACTGATTGCACTGACATAAGTCTTAGATGTGAGTTTTGAGAAAATAATAGTACTGTATGTGTTATGATGTAAATGAGACACACGTTTCTGAGAAGATTATAAAAATCTGACTACATTCAATACTAGATTTTCAGAACTGTGAGAGAGGGGAATTGTTTCCAGGTTATGAAAGACTGATATTAACAGATTAATACACTTTTTTTGGCTTACCCCAAAGAATATGAGCACCTGATATGTAGAGCTATGTGTATGGGTATTACTATGTTGTGATGGGATGCCCTGACTTTTAGCCCATCAGAAGAGTTAGTCTTCTAATTCGTATCTAAAATGTACACCAAATACCTCATGTTTAGAAGTGAATCGAATTTTGTAGTCTTCCGTTATCAGTGTAGTCATCAGTTTATGACTTTAGTAGCTGAGTGTCTTTTTAGAAGGCATGTCATGATTGGAGGTCCATCTGTGATGATGTGTGTTGGAAAAATAAGTTCTCTTCTTGGGCCCCTCCCATCATCTTCTGTTTGCTTGCTAGTAGAGTTACCCACCCCACTTTTTTTTAGTCATTCTTTTTCTTTAGAACCTTGGATGTTTGAGCCAAGTTTCCTGTAAGTTGTGGGTATTTGTTATTTTGTTTGAGAGATGTGTGTGTGTGTCCAACCTCCAGGTGATACTAAATTTAGTAAATGTTTAGGAGAGAGGATCTCACAACATGTCTGCTCAAATATATGCCTCACCATGATGTTGTGAATTGCTAGCTTTCCAAAAACTATGCCACATGGCTAACATCATTGTATGATTTTTAGGAAGACCATGAAAATCTGAAGAAACACTGAATATTGCTGGAGATGATCATCAGTAGTAGAGCATTTTCAGGTTTTCTTAATCATTTGGACTATATCCACAACAAGGCAATAAGTCAAACAAAATTGGCATTTTGTAAAAAAGTAGGTCGGCCTACGGAGGGTTAGCTCAGTGGTTCCGGCGCCTGCCTCGCAAGCGCAAGGTCCTGAGTTTGATCCCCGGTAACCACATATAATGCTGGGTGTGGAGACACGCCCACCAACAATCAACACCGCATACCACAATGCCAGACGTGGTGGCTCACGCCTGTAATCCCAGCACTTGGGAGGCAGAGACAGGAGGATTGCTGAGTTCGCGGCAGCTTGCCTGGGCACCATAGTGAGCTCAGGGCCAGCCTGAACTATAAAGCGAGACTCTGTCTCAAAAGCAAAAAAAAAAAAAAGTAGTTCGGCCTAGAAAGTCAGGCATGGTGGTATCTATTTAGGAAATAAATATAAAGGTAATCATGCAAAGACAACTTTGAAAAAGTACCATCTTTTAGACCCTCATTGAGAGGTCTCTGGCTTGCTGAAGTAGAATGTTTAAATATTACATTCTTTGTTCTTTCCTCCTGAATATATTCATTCTTTAAATTTCTCCATAAATACCTACAGATACTTTTTTTTAAAAAGTTGGTTCCTTAATTTTTTCAATTTATAGTTTTACTAGTATATGTTTTTGGTACATAATGATTACATTCCTTACAGGATGTAAGCACATGTACTAAACTCATCTTAATGGTTTTTTTTTTTTTTTTGCTTTTTTGAGACAGGATCTCACTCTGTAGTTCAGGCTGGCCCTGAGCTCACTATGGTGCCCAGGCAAGCCGCCGCGAACTCAGCAATCCTCCTGTCTCTGCCTCCCGAGTGCTGGGATTACAGGCGTGAGCCACCACGTCCGGCATTGTGGTATGCAGTGTTGATTGTTGGTGGGCGTGTTTCCACGTCCAGCATTATATGTGGTTACCGGGGATCGAACTCAGGACCTTGCACTTGTGAGGCAGGCGCCGGAACCACTGAGCTAACCCTCTGGCCCATCTTAATGTTTTTTAAAGTCTCTTTTCCCTCCCCTCCTTCTGCTCTTTCTCAGTCCTTTTCCCATTTGCAAAAGGCCTTTCAGCTTATCAAAATATTTAAATTTGAAAAGCCTTTCTTTTGACCAATATCACATAGAATGATGGTGTAACCTATTAATTATTAGTAATTTTCTCCCATCTAAAAGTAATCTGCCTGAGGCTACTTAGCTTCCAAGATAAGATGAGATTGGGCACTTTCAGGGAAATAATGGCTGTAGAGTATAAGTACTTTCCTGAGTATACTTCTACTGTTATTTCCTCATTTAATTCCAGTGTGATATGAGAACAGGATTTACATGATTTCCCTTCTTTGATTATATTGACGTTTTTGTTGTTCCTCTGCATTTAGTCTATTTTTGCTTAATATTTCTTGTGATTTCTGAGAAGACTTGCAGTTTTTTCATGAAGTATTATGTAACATACAGTGAGTTCACACAAGGGATGATATTTCTCAGATTTATTCTTCAATGCCAGCATTCTTTTTTTAGTAGTACATGTTGGCA
The DNA here is from genome assembly GCA_004025085.1 of Thryonomys swinderianus. Classification (NCBI taxonomy): domain Eukaryota; kingdom Metazoa; phylum Chordata; class Mammalia; order Rodentia; family Thryonomyidae; genus Thryonomys; species Thryonomys swinderianus. Next base: position 9,897 of record PVIC010046022.1, read on the forward strand.
GTACATGCACTTTATAGTCATCTTTGGGAATGTGTCAACATACATATTACAACTTGGTTCTATTTTTAGTCCCCTTTCCTCCTACCTTCCTCTGCTCTAAATCCATTATCTCTCTTTTCATTCCTACTGGTATTATTACCCTTCCCTCAGGCTAATGACAAATACTACTTGTGTTTATTGACATTATTGGGCTCCTGGCCTTGGCATAATTTCATTCTCTTTATTGCCCATCACCTTCCCTTCCCCTTCTCTCATCCTTGAGATAACCACTGAGCTAAATCTCTGGCCTGAGACATGATATTCTTATATAGCCCAGCCTTGCCTTGAGCTCAATATTTATCACAGACTGGATTCACACTTAGAAAAAACTCCAGTCTGGGCATTCTGAGTGCTGGGACTTTAGACATTTGCACCATGCTCCACAGGGCTTAATCATTTTGATAGTATTGGTTCTGCCTATCCAGAAGCAGACACATGTTTGTATTTTCTGATATCCCTTGGAATCTCCTTTGACAGAGTACAGTAGTTTTTTTGAAGTAGTCTTTTACTCTCTTGGCTACAATAATTCCTACAGTGGATACTTAATTTTTCTTAAAGCTCTCATGAATGGTGTTTTTACAGTATCTTTCCATCAAATTGATAGTTGAGTACACAGATACTAATAATTCTTGAGTTGCTTGTGTATCCAGCTAAATTGCTGAACTGGATTAATTCCAAGGATTTCTTGGTGCAGTTCTTTTGAATCTTTTATGTAGACCAGGTCATCAGCAGGAAATGATGATAATTCCTAGTCATTTCCTGTGTACTGCATATCTTTTTATTCTTATTTTCTTCCTATGTCCTGATTGCTCTGGCTAATATTTATATTACTGTAGACATTAGTGGTGCTAACAGGCATCATTGAATTCTTCACAATTTTAGTGGGAATACTTTTCTTTTTTTTTCCATTAATAAGACTTTGGCTGTTTGTGATAAATAACTTTTATCGGTCAGTCATGCCCTTTCTATACCTGATTTCTTCATCTGTGGTTATACCATGCTGAACGTGCCCAATCTTGTCTGATTTCCTTAGAGTCCTTTCCTTGAAAAGATGTTCATAGCATTCATTTTATTGAATGTTTTTCTTGTCACTGATATGATCAAATGATTCATAAACTTGCTTCTATTGACGTGACGTATTACATTTCCTCATAAGTGTATATTGAGCCATCCTTGTTTCTTTTTACTTTGTTTTACTGTCATATTTTTTCTTTCCCTTCTTTATTTGCCCCTATCTTCCTTTTCCTTGTTCATTTTGAACATTTTCTTCCTATTTCACAATACCTAGCATACATTTTAGAGCTCATTTATACCTTCAGTTTCTCATACCAGAGAAAAGATATAGTATTTACATATTGCTGTCCTATGTATTTCATTTAGGGGTATGTTCTCAAGACATATCCATTTGAGGAATATTATTCTTCCATAAAGAATGATAAGTTTGAATCATTTATATTCAAATGGACATACCTTGAGGACACACTCATAAGTGAAATAAATAGGTCACAGATGTATAAATACTATATCTTTTCTCTGGTATGAGAATCTGAAGGAGTAAATGAGTTCTAGAATATATGATAGATATTGTGAATAGGAAAATATTCAAAGGGAAAAGGGTAGGAGTATATAATGAGGGGAAAGAAAAAATATGCTAAAGAAAGAAAGCATATGTATATAAGGGACGAGGGTTGCAGGGTGGGTAAAGGAATGGGTAAAAATGAAAATTAACTCATCATATACTGGCACAAATTCCCAATGTTAAATGTGATCATGATATATAAAATGTACCAATAAAATATTCAATTTTTAAAAACTATATCCATTTGAGTTTAAATGACAAATTTATCATTCTTTGTTCCAGAGTAATACTCCACTTTTTTTTTTTAATGTCTTCTTTATCCAGTCTCTTGTTGATGGGCTTTTGGCTGTTTCCAAAACTTACCTATCATAAATTGAACTGCTACACATGGGTACACATATGTCTCTATGATATGAATCTTTTATTTCTTTCATGTGTATACCTCACAAGGAACTAGCAGGGTCAAATGGGAACTCTAATCCTAGTTTTTGGAGGAATCTCCACACAAATCTACACAATGGCTGCACCAGTCTACATTCTCACCAGTAGGGGAGAAGGGTTCCTTCTCCCCATAGCCCTACCAGCATTTGTTGTTGGTTGACTCAGGCTATAATTTAAATTCACATTGTCTGATATTAAAATTGCTACCCTTGCTTCTTTTGTGAGACCTAATTCATGAAATACTCTCTACCTTCTTTAATTTCTATTCTATATGTATCTTTTCATTAACTGAGTTTCTTGAATGCAACATATTTCTGAATTGTGAGTTCTTTTGATGCATTATGTCCATCTATGGGACATAGCTTAATGGGAAAGCTAGGACTTTAAATATGGAGAACTATTACTGTTAATTACTATCATTATATTGTTTCTGTAAGTGACTACTTTGTTTTTCTTTTCCTGTCATTTTTGTTGTTGCTTGCCAGTTGACATTTCCAACCCACTAAGGCAGAGTAGAGATTTCATGTACAAAATAAAGATGTTGAAGCTGGGCGTGGTGGCTCACGCCTGTAATCCCAGCACTCGGGAGGCAGAGACAGGAGGATTGCCGAGTTCGAGGCTTGCCTGGGTTACATAGTGAGCTCAGAGCCAGCCTGAACTACAAAGTGAGACCTTGTCTCAAAAAAATAAATAAATAAAGATGTTGAGGATCCCTCAACAACATATCCAGATCATTACAAAAATAAAGACTGGTCTGACATAAGTTTAAGCAGCATGTTTCTTTGTCCTAACTCTGAACAGTCATTACATGGATGACTTATTAAATGAGTAACATATGTATTAGCACTGTGTGAAACTAAGAAGGAAATTATTTTTTGTTAAGCACTCACACTCTCCAATAACTTTAAAAACAGCACAGCACCAACCAACCAGTCATTATATTATCTGGGTTCAGACAGTACTGATCAGGCATGTATCCCAAGAAGTAGGAAAACAGATTAATCAGAAAACCTAGAGTACATCATCAAATAGGAGTCATGGAAATGTACTCATCAATAATCATGAATGCAAAATAGATGCCACCCAGATATGATCTTTAGCATACTATAAACTATCCAGTCCTATATTTCTTTACATGCTCTTTCCTGACATCTTAGCAGTTTTTATGAGTTCTTGAAGGTTATCTTGATCACTCAGATGATATTGACATAAGCCATAGCTGAAAATGCAATTCTGGCTCATTAAAGAATAATCATGTGAGGGCCAGAGGGTTAGCTCAGTGGTTCTGGTGCCTGCCTCGCAAGTGCAAGGTCCTGAGTTCAATCCCTGGTAACCACATATAATGCTGGGCGTGGAGACTCACGCCCGCCAACAATCAACACCGCATACCGCGATGCTGGGCATGGTGGCTCATGCCTGTAAATCCAGCACTCAGGAGGCAGAGACAGGAGGATTGCTGAGTTCCAGGCTTGCCTGGGCTCCATAGTGAGCTCAGGGCCAGCCTGAACTACAAAGCGAGACCCTGTCTCAAAAAAAAAAAAGAATAATCGTGTGACTAAAATACCACTATGAAGATATCATAGAATCATGAGCCCCCTTAACTGTGTAGAACTCACTGGAATTGGCAAATAGTCTTGACAGTGAAACTGGTATTAATGGAGCCACTGCTCTGTTCACTGCAATAAATACTTTGGAGGACAGACGAACATATAAAGTAGGTAATAAAGGATCTTACCAGTCAAGATTATAAAACAAAAATTCAAATCATCCCACAGGCAAGGATAACAGTGATCATTAATTCAGTTGTTTCTTGTGATTCAGAAATGTATGTAATCCTTGAGATATGATGTACACCCATATGATATGGGACATTTTTATACATCAAAACTTTTCATCTTTTCTAACGAATTTGTTTATATCTGAGAACTTATTTAACTCTAGTTGACACAGGTTTATTATATGCTAAAGAACTCTTAGAAGCAAATTGTCCTTAGAAGTGAGACTGATAGAAAAAGGGCACTGAGACATTTTCTAGGTTTTTGTTGCAATGTTTTGGTCTGTATTGTATGTGATGAATAGGTTTCCCAAAACCACAGTCCAAATTATGACCTTTTCACCAAAACAAGGAAACCATGTATTTTTTGAGGTTGCTTTTTATGTGTCCATACTTAAAACATATAAGGTAGGGCCGGAGGGTTAGCTCAGTGGTTCCGGCGCCTGCCTCGCAAGCGCAAGGACCTGAGTTCGATCCCCGGTTACCACATATAATGCTGGGCGTGGTGGCTCACGCCTGTAATCCCAGCACTCGGGAGGCAGAGACAGGAGGATTGCTGAGTTCGCGGCGGCTTGCCTGGGTATCTTAGTGAGCTCAGGGCCAGCCTGAA
>PVIC010046023.1:0-14396 GCA_004025085.1 Thryonomys swinderianus
AAAAAGTTTATGCAGCCTCTTCAATGGTGGAATATATGATTTGTGGCAACTTGAATCCACGTTCTTGGGACATGATCCTTCAGATCTGGCTGAGAATCTACTGTTCTCATATTTTCTTTGAAGCAGACTTGTTATTTTCATCAAAACTTTTCAGTGAACAGTCATGTGACATATACTGTCATTAAATGCATCTTGCACAGACAGTAATACCTTGGTTCATGAACACTTCTGTTCTCAAACAAAGTGTAAAATTTTGCTTCAATTCACAAACTCCACTTTGGGTGATAGACACAACTGGCCACCTTCCCTACACAAACACAAATGCAGCCACCTTCCCCACAATTGTAAAATGAATAAAGTTTATGATCCAAAGTGTTACTACATGCACAGATAAACTTTTAGGCCTCACAAAAATTTGTGAAACAGAATCTTTATTTCTTTATTGTTCCTCTATTGCAGGTAAAGAAACAAAGGCACAGAGGGAACTTGCCCAGGGTCACAGACTGAATACATATGTAGCAGAGCTGAGAAACAAACTCAGGAAATCTGGCTCTGGAATCTGTACTCTGTTTGTTTTTGAGACAGGGTCTCACTTTAGAGTTCAGGCTGGCCCTGAGCTCAACATGTAGCCCAGGCAAGCCTTGAACTCAGCAATCCTCCTGCCTCTGCCTCCCGAGTACTGGGATGATAGGCATGAGCCACCACAGCCAGCACTGTGGTATGTGGTACTGATTGCTGGTGGGTATGAATCACCTCTCTCGGTATTATTGTATGTAGTTACTGGGGATCAAATTCAGGACCTTATACTTGTTAGTCAGACACTGGAACCACTGAGCTAAATCCCTGGCCCTGCAATCTATGCTCTTAACCACTTCAAGAACACCAGCGTACAATAGAGTTTTTGCCATTTGCATTTGCTGCACTCTTTTCTCAGCTGTTGATATCAACAAAATCAAATTACAGGTCTTCAATTCTAAGTCAGAGACCATGACATGTGCCAACAACACAGCCTAATACACAACTTGCCTGGACTTCAAGGAACCTGCATTTATTGGAGAATCCTGAAAGTCAACAATCACATAACCAAACATATTGGTAATTATTACAATAAGAACAAGTACAGGATATTATAAGAATATGGAGGTAGGAACCCTATCTCAGCCTTAGAGTGGAGAAGATTTCCCATTGGAAATGCCATAGCATCTATGTTGAGATCAGAAGTAGCTTCTGCAAGCAAGCAAAGGTGAGAGTGTGGTTAGAGGAAGGCAGCCATGAGGGAACATCACTGTCAAAGGTTCAAGTACATGTAAAAAGCCGTGATGCCAAAGAATATTTAATGTGCTCCAGGAACTTTAAGTAGTTCAATGTTATTATACTTAAAGAAGAATCAAAGAAGAGAAATAGTAATAGATTTGTGGAGGAAACGTTTTACAGAAATTTATTTTTATTTTTCTTTCAACTGCAGACTTTAAGGAATCCACCCAAACTCTCGATTATTCTCCATGTTGAAAATTTTTGTTTGGGGTTTTCTTGACCCAAGAAATAGGTTTACTTAAATTCTAGTAGCTCAGTAGTTCTCGCCTTAGACCGTCCCTCTAAAACTAGTTTGTGCTGATTGAGTTAGACTAACAAATACATATTTTCTGCCTAAACATCCTCACAAACATGACTGAATGTAATTCCTCTCACAGACAAATATATCAAATAGTTTCCATTTCTATGTGTCCACATATCCAGTCAAAGAAAGCTTTATCTAACAGTAGAAAATCTGAATTATTTTTTGTCAGGAGCTTAAACACTTCTGATTTATCGGCAGGGACCTTCATTTTCAATCTTCATTAACAAGCTCAGGGCAATAAAGATGGATCATTATATTAATAAAACAAAATTGTTATGTGTTATTTATACAGGACAGCAATAAAATGTGACCGAGAAGATTAAGCATTCTAGCACACTGTAATTTACGTCAAAGTAATGCCCTACTTTGAAAACAGATTCTGGTTTGAACAATGAAGTAGGGGAAATATTCAAAACACCAAAGAGGAATAGGCCAAGTAAAATTCAAGTCCCATGTAGAATTCTAAAATACTTCAACCCATGTGAAAGAAAGATCACTTAAAGAATACAACCCTAGAGAAGAGAAGGTTAACAGTGGCTCCTTCTCTCTTCCCATCTTGTTCCTAGTTAGCCAGTGTCATTTCGAAAAGCTTTATTCAGAAGAGCAAGTGAGGTAAAGAGTTTCAAATGTCCACACAGCACTGTGTGAAGCTCATCTGACCCTAACACTCTGAACCACTAGAGAAGACACAACAGAAGATGAAACACTTATATTTAGAGATAACCAGCACTTAAGAGAAGAATTTCCACAATCAAAAAAAAAAAAAAAACAACATAGAAACATTAAAAACAGTGCTGGCGGCCTGGTGAATCCTTCCTATTGCATTTAAAAATACCAAGTACCTCTGAAATAAGATTTTTAGAATAAATGAGCATTAAATGTTACTGCAATTTTTCTGAATGCTGATTTTTAAAAGTCTATTTGGGTTGTAATTTTTAATCAAGACTCCCCCACCCCAAGGATTATTTTTAGCAATATATTATGAAAAAAGACAGCAAAGAGCATAAACCTATTGCATCATCCTGGAGAATCAATGTCACTAAATAATGGAGGAACTCTTTTCTCTCCTTCAGACAGAGAGGTTTTGTCACATCCACCCATACCCAGAATTAAGTTTTGGGTGCAATTCTAAAAAACAGAACATTTTATGGACAGTAAATGATGTCAAGTTTTGTACTTTTGTGCTGTGAAGAGACCCCTGCTATTAACATGAAGCGGAATTAAAGGGAATTGGTTCTCAATAAAAAAATAGCACAGATTATTGTCACAGTTTTTAAGAGTGGTGTCTTTTCAGATGAAATTTATAATTATTTATGTGTCTCGTAAATTTTCTTTTTAATTATGTGTACATGAATCATTAGCTTCCCCAAATTATTTCAATCTCTTACCATAATTTTTCTGTATTTTTAAAAAGTACAGCATCATTGGAGTTTAGAAAATATTACCTTAAAATGTGATGATTTGACATGAATCTGAGGGGAAAAAAAATCCCAGAACACGTTTTTCTGACCTTGCCTTCCTATCCCTTCATCTCTCCATTACCTTTGATTCTCCTCTCCAAAGAGAAGTTGTTCATTCCAGAGATGCAAATTAGCTGGGTGTGGTGGCTCAGTCCTGTAATCCCAGCACTCGGGAGGCAGAGGCAGGAGGATTGCTGAGTTCGAGGCTTGCTTGGGCTACATAGTGAGCTCAGGGCAAGCCTGAACTACAAAGCGAGACCCTGTCTCAATAAAAGAGAGAGAGAGAGAGAGAGAGAGAGAGAGAGAGAGAGAGAGAGAGAGATGCAAATTAACGCTGAGATTCCACCTCCCTTGCTGTCAGAGCAGTGGCATAAAAGGACCTTTTTCCACTGTTGGTGGGAATGCAGATTTGTGCAACCACTGAGATTACTCAAAAAACTACATGAGGTCCCATTTGACCCTGCTATTTCTCTGCTGGGTATATTAATAAAGGAATTAAAAATATCATACCACAATGACTTCTGTACACCTATGTTTATAGCACTGCAGTTTATAATAGCTAAATCTTAGAAACAGCTCAAATGCTCATCAGAGATTGGATAAAGAGTTTTTTTTTTTAATAAAATGGAGTACTTGCAACCACTGTGGAAAGCAGTGGGAGATTCCTCAAAAAAAAAAACTAAGATTAGAGGTTCCATTTGACCCTGCTATTTCCCTGCTGGGTATATTTCCGAAAGAACTGAAAGAACTATACCATGGTGACATATGAACACCAATGTTTATAGCAGCATAGCTTGTAATGGCTAAATCTTGAAAAATAGCCCAAAAGCCCATCAACTAGTGACTGGATAAAGCAGATGTACGTTTTTAATAGAATTACTCAGCCATAAAGAAAGATAAACTTGAACCATTTATAACTAAAGGAATATATATTGAGACCATACTCATAAGTGAAATGAACAGGACACATGTGCAAATACCAAGTCACTTCTCTAGTATGAGAAACTGAAACTATAAATGAGGACTAAAAGGTGACATAAATCTCATGAGATGGAGAGGGGAGCCAAGGGAGACGAAAGACGGGAAAGGAAAAATTAAAGATATTGAGAAAAAATGGAAATAAAACTTATGTATAAAAGGGGTAGAGGTGGTTATGGGAATGGGGGAAAACAAGAATCAAGATATATGAAGTACAAGTGAAAATTCTCAACGATAAATGTGCTCCTAAATTCCAGCTAAAATGTACCAATATAATCAATAATTTTTTAAAGTCTCCTTGGATAATCATCAGTGACAGTCTGAGTACAAGATATGTCACAAGGATGTCAAAGAGTTTGTTTTAAAATCGGTATGTACAAAGAAGGATAAAATAGAGACATTTGTATCTAAATAGATGCATACCGAGGCCATACTTTTAAGTGAAATAACTAGAACACACATGTGTAAATATCAAATTGTCTTTCTGGTGTGAGAAACTGAAAATGTAAATGAGAATCAAAAGGTATGAAAGATAACGTTAAATAAGAAGCAGAGGTTCTGGAAGAAGGGAAAGTAAGGAGAGGAAAGAAAAGAAATGAAAAACATGAGAAAAGAAAAAAATGGAGACAAAGCTTTCATAAATAGAGAAGGGGAAAGGGAAAAAACAAGAACTAAGATATCTCATGTACAAGTACAAATTCTCAGGGATGCATGTAATCATAATCTAAGCCTATATCTATAAAGTTAGTTTAAACAGTCAATTATCTTCAGTCCCCTCCCTCATCAAATAACCAAGGGATTTTTTTGCCAGAGAAGAGAAAAAAGAAGAGTCATCTATTCTACAAAAGAGCCCCAGAGAAATTACCTGGAGACTTTATCTTTCTAATAAGAGAAACTTTATGAGGAGTGAAGTTCTAGGCAACTTCCGGTAAATTGTAGGCACCGCCTCCAGGGCTGGGAGGAGCTTTGCCTCCATTTTCACTTCTGGTTTTCATCCTTTGACAAGTTCTGCAGGCGTGAGATTCACTTCTGTTTCCCTTTCCTTTATGAAGAAAGGTTTTTTGTTTGTTTGTTGTGGGGTTTTTTTGAAACAGGGTCTCGCTTTGTAGTTCAAACTGGCCCTGAGCTCACTATGTAGCCCAGGCAAGCCTCAAACTCAGTAATCCTCCTGCCTCTGCCTCCCGAGTGCTGGGATTACAGGCGTGAGCCACCACGCCCGGCATTGTGGTATGTGGTGCTGATTGCTGGTGGGTGTGAGTCACCACGCCCAGCATTGTTGTGTGTGGTTACCGGGATGGAACTCAGAACCTTGCGCTTGGGAGGCAGGCGCTGGAACCACTGAGCTAAATCTCCAGCCCGAAAGTTTTTAAACTTAAGCCTTTCAACACCTTCTTTGAGTTTCATATTTCTAATGACCCCTGTGTTCATTAAATAAATTCGATATGCCTTTTCTCCTGTTAATTTTCTTGTCATTAGTTCATTCAGAGAGAAGATTTCCTCTTATCTCTACAACTTCCATGGTCCAGTATTGCAAACATTCCACTTACTCTGCGAGTTTGAAATTGTGTGCTGATGTATATAAGGGGTAGAGGAGGTTACGGGAATGGGGAAAAACAAAAATCAAGATATATGAATGTTTTTGGATTTTAAAACTTTAATGATTTAATGTTTCACAATGAATAATGATATGTTTCAAAACAGAAAGTTTGAACACAATTCTGAATATCAAATTTTCTCATCTGCAAAATGTGAATACCTGCCCAGTAACAGATAATATATATTCAAGTATTCTCAAATCTGTAGAACACTATATAAATTTTGAATGCTCCTATTTCTGTAGTTCAGTCACATTCATTCCCTCATATAATGCTCACTCACACAAAGATATAAGGCTCTTAAGGAGTTTGTAAAACTTCAGTTAATATTTCCTAAAAATCTTAAGGCAAAAAGCATGAGTGATTTGACTATCATTGACCTTCACAGTGATATCATTAATATCATTAACAGTGACATAGCAGTAATTTTGTTTCAAAAAATAAAATATACTGGATATGTATGTGTCAGGCTTTAATGAGGAGATATAAGCCACATCAATTATTGATGCAGAGCTGTAGTGAATAATTCAAAGTATAGAATGTGAACACAGAGGTGTCACAAAGGCAGAGGCAAGGTATCATAGCAGAGGTAGCTATCACACAAAGACAGAGGATGGAAATTATTCAAACTCCGATGCCAGCGGGGAGGTGCACGCAGCTGACATGAGCTTCCAAGGCTGTGAACCTTCCTCATCATTGGACCCTCCAGCCTGGCAGAGAGGAAAGAGAGGTCCTGTGCCCAGACCTCGGAGGAGAACAAAGCTCTTTCTCTTTTTTAGTTTTTTAGTCTACCTCTTTCAGTCCATATTGGCTTTGTCGAACATAGGACCAGTGGGCAGAAAAAAAGGAGGGTGTCGAGAGATCCAGCCCCAGCATTACAGGATGGGGGACAGGACAGATTTGGAACTGATGCTGGAGCTCTACAACTGGCTCAAATATACAAACTGTAGACTGGATGAAAAGATAGGGGAATAGAGAAAACAAAGCATAAAGGACTGCATCATTCATTTAGTCACTGGCTCACTACAGAACAACCAAATACCACTGTCTTTAAGGCACGTGTAGTGCATTCTAGCATTTGATTTCTAAACAACTAGATACAACTTGAAATTTATCAATTATGTCGATTTCAATGCTACTTATATCATATACTCTTCTGATTTCCAAACTTTAAATTCACCAAGATGTGTGTAACCTACAGGTGACTTTTGCTCTTTCAGTCTATTATACATCATCATCTAATCTAGGTAATATTCCTACAGGGCAAAAAAAAAACCTAGATAATCCAGAAGAAAAAATTACAATGAGCAAGCAACTTAGTCATCTGTACTAGACAAAGTAAAGGCATATTATAACGAAAAATGTAAGAACATTAAAGATAAAGAGAAGATTTTAAGATTTTTCAAATAAAACAGATTACCAAAAATGTGGCAAACTGGATGGATACCAAACAACTGAAAAATACAACTAAATGCAAAAGAAATCAAATAGCATTTAAAAGTCTACAGAAGAAAGACATATTGAACATCCCGGCTAGCCAAATTCTTATTTAAATGAGTTGGTATAATAATAATAAAAATAAAACTGAAAAGGAGCAAAGAGGATTTATGGATGGAGGGAAATAAAAGGAGAAAGGTTAAAAAAAGAATCAAACAGTCCCAGGTACATATACTTCCTCCCTAAGATGAATTCAAACTTCACGTACTACAAACATACTGATAAACAAAAAATAAATAGGTTAATAAGCCTAAATAAAGGTTTTAAGAAAGCTTTACCCATTCGTCGTCTTTGAAAACATGCTTGGAGGAACACAAAAAAAAAATCCAAGAATTTGCTAAGGGATGTGAATAATTTCAAAAAAATTACATAGATCACAGATAGGCAAATACCGGATCTTCTCATTGATATGAACACCTGTAGATGCAAATGAGCTCTAGAAATTATGATGGTCTTTGTAGAATAAGAAATTTCCAAGGAAAATTTGGTGTGGGGATGTAATGAGGGGAAGGAATAAATATGATTCTGAAAGAAAATAAAAGAGCATGTATATAGGGGGTGGGGACGTGTGGGGAGGTGGGGATATGGGTAAAAATGAAAATTGACTTGTGTCATATATTGGTACAAATTCCCCAATGTTACGTGTGATTATGAGATGTATGTAAATTGTACCAATAAAGAATTCAATTAAAAAAAATTACCCTCCTTTTATCAATCCATGTAAACAGTGTCACAAAAGCAAGTGGAAACTGTCCTGGATGAAGCTATCTGAAGAATATGGAAGGTGTCAGTGGAAGGTGAGGAAGCATGTAAAAAATAAGAGATGCTGGGCGTGGTGGCTCACGCCTGTAATCCCAGCACTCGGGAGGCAGAGACAGGAGGATTGTTGAGTTCAAAGCTTGCCTAGGTTACATAGTTAGCTCAGAGCCAGCCCAAACTACAAAAAAAAAAAAAAAAAAAAGTAAGAGAGGACTGTAAGGCTTATTGGGACAAAGATATAACATTTTAAAATATAGGAATTAAAAGGAAAATACTATGTGTATGTATATATACATATGTATATATATATATATATATGCATGTACCTAAGATTATATATGCACACATATGTTATATATTGTATTATTATATTATACATTACTTATGTAAAACCTCAATTATAGCATGCAACTTTCCTAAGAACAAGAAAACAGAAAATACACAGAGGGGAAAAATAATTATATGACAAGAGCAGAATATCACAGTAAAATAAAATTTAAAACAAATTCATCAATTTAAAATTCCAAATTACCATATTCAATAATTAAAGTAGTACCCAATATTCTTTACATACATATACATTCAGGATTAACACTAATATGATATGAAAGTTTAAAGAGAAGGAAAAATATACACTGCACAGTTATGAACTAAAACATAGATAAGGTCATCTTAATATGAAAAAGTAATCAGAATTTGAAATATATATAACATACATACACACAAAAGGGATACTGTTAGAAAAAAATGAGTTAACATAATACAGGCCTCAGATATATTTATGAACCTAATACAGGCTCTGAAGATATTTACAGAAAACTCACAGTAGTCTAGTTGTAAATTCTACCTCTGCTCTTCCAAGAATGTAAAAGCCTAAAAGCAAGTTATCTGAACCTTACAAGTTTGATTCAGTAACAATACGAGGACACAAAAGCCTTACCACCACAGTGACAAACGGCATAAAGGGTTATGCAAATGGACATATAGAATGTGTTTTTAAATGTTTTGGAAATAATGATGGGATGTATTTCAAGAAAACACTACCAAACTGAATCATATGTTTTGACAGAAAGTAATTTAAATGAAACTCTTCCGAAACTGTGAATTATATTCATCCAGTTGCAGATTATTTTTGAAAAGGTATTTCTCAGCACGGTCATTTTTATCTACTCATTTGAATTAACTCTCAAAGTGAAGGGGGAAAAAACCCCTGTTTTTATATTATTTTCCTTGTTCAAATGTTCCAGCATTTAGTTGAACAGAGCTCAGTGAAAGAAGGAATGAAATATCTTATAAACTTGGTCAACAGCTGCAATTGATGGGGAATGTCCCTCAGTAAGAGAAATCCAGTACTGGAAATCAATACAAAAAATGTGTGAATCATGAAAACTTCACTTACATAAAAGAGTAGCTGGTTTTTATTGGAATTGGAAGAAAAATTATTATTCTAAGTGTGAAAGTGGTATGGATTACCTTGATCCATCACAGTTCGGAGAGTGATCTTTTACAGTCATATTGGTATAGACATATCCACAAGAATATATTCAAGAATACAATAAAATGGCAAAAATGAGCATTGGCACCACCAGGATTCTGGAGGGGTGTGACTGTCAAGTAGTTTTTCTTTTTAGATTTGAATCTTTATTGGTACACTTTATATGTACATCATGATCGCACTCAACATCAAGAATTTGTACTAGTATATGACACGACTTAATTCTCATGGGACTGCCAAATATTACAACCCAGAATCTGTACTTGAATGATTTAATCCTGGTCCATGACTTGACTTCAGAAATAGGTCACTACTGACTCACCAAGAAGACAGTGGACGATTTTAGGTTGTCAAGTCAAAGAATCAGCTCAAAGCCCTAGTTTCATGAGCACGTGGGTTTTGATCATTTCTTCAAGGAGAGACACTTGATAAAGTAGAGAAGGACACATTTTGGGGGGGCATTGGAGGGTTTCTGAAACCAAGCCCTCAATCAGCCACAGAAAGAATACAGGCTGCTCCTCATCCTTTCAGCCAGGGAAAGGAAAAAAAAACAGAAGAGAAAGTGGCCCTAGGATCCACATAAACTATCACTGCCAGAGTTGAGGCCTCAAGAATTGAACGTGGTATAAATAGTGATGGAACTACAATAACCATGTAGAGAATTAACGAGGCACCAGCTAACTTTCTAGATCTCTCTAGCCTTCTATTAAAGGCAGCTGAGAGTAATTGAGCCAAGCATTTCAGCTGACAGACAAAATGATAGGTCTGCCTGTGGACTCTTTTCTTTTTCATATGATTAATGTTTATTATACTCCAGGAGGCCAGTTGGTAAATGGTTAAACCGTGATTCACTTGGTCTTTATGACAGGATCTTTGTCACTTTGCAGTGAGTCTTCTGAAAAGCGACCATGCAGTGTTGAGTCTGGCTTTCAGAATAACCTAGTGAACCCTCTGGAAAGTAGTGAAATGTTTTTACCCAGCATGTGGTTAACCCTGCTCTTTCCAATCGTGAGACAAAGCGTTAGATCACCTTGCTCAACTTCTGCTTAAAGAAACCACCTTGAGTCACAACCTCATGGATCTTTAAAAATGACAGTAATTCCATTGGCATAAATGTTGAAAGTATACATTATTAGTACTACATCCACAATCACAATAACCTGACGTAGCAGTGCACTTTTCCATTTCAAAACCCCTGTATTAGGCCTCTCAATTTGCATCTCCACTCCAACAACTTTGAAAATTATATAGTTTTCAGACACCTGTGTTACACACAGTCCTGTAAAAATGGCCAGAAAAACACAATACAAACCCATAAATGCCTAAATCTTTATGAATTGTGTTAAGATAAAAAAAGAGTGTAAGCCTTCTGTTTTTTCAGCAGTGGGACAATATGAAGAAATGCAACCACTAACAAATGAACGTGTTATTTTCAACAAATTGGTTAGGAGCAGAAAAGAATTTAAAGGAATCTTAATGAATATCATAGAATAACAAAAAGAGACGCTACTGTGGAGTGCTTTAAAGTACCAAAATCACAAAGACAGATTTATGTAAGAATCTATTTCCAAGTAATGCTTCTTATATATAAGATTTCCATAAGAAATTAGACTTGGATGTGAGCTATCTCCTATCTGTTTTTGTCACTATGTGTCCTTTTTACTCCCTAGACTCACTGGAAAACAAAAGGTGACCATTTTAATGAACCTAAGAATTATAATTGTTTTACACAGAAAAATATCCATATTTTAGGCCAGATAGTTAAACTTATTTAAATAGGTGTATGATAAATTTACTGAAAATAAAAATTTAGAAAAGATTCTGATGAGCCTCTGCAACATTCAAATAATATGGAATTAATCTTATATTCCGTAGTGGAAATGTGAGCTAAGACGGAGTAGCATATTTAAATATATATCTCCTGTTATATTACTTATAATGCTTGCTAAAAACAGAGTACACACTTAAAATAGTAGTATGTCTCTCAGAATATAGAAGATAATAAATATTTAAGTTTCAAAACAATAAGCAACATTTAAAATGGTAAAAAGGGTGAATTCTAAAACATATACGCTATGAATAAATTAGGTGTGGCTACTTCATAATAGAAGTCAAGGCAAGTCATCCCTAAAAACATCATAAAATTCTTCGGGAAAGTATCTATATGCCAAGCTTTTCTAATAGTTCTCCAGAAAAGTTCTGGTTCTTGGTGTTCCTTACTTTGAAATGAAATAATACACCTGACCTACTTTAAAGTGCAGAACTTACATTCAAGTAGGCTAAAGGCGACCTATCTCATCACCTCCTTCTCTGACACGGAGCAGAACTGAGCAGGTACTCTTCGAGTTCAGCTCATTATCCTAACACTTCCTTCCAGGCTGGAGCCCATCAGGCAATGTGGTCATTATCTCTCAAGGATAATGAGACTTTCTGGCTATCTTTTCAATGCCACATTTGATTATAAGCATGGAACTCCGAACTGACATGTGCAAAAGGCCATTTGTGGGACAATCAAGCTGGTGCTGAAGAGACCTTTTCTTCCCCAAAATGTTCAAGTTCAGGACAAACTATTGGTAAAGATACTATAAAAATTGACAAAATAAATTTCTGACTGATCTCGTTGGCCAAATAAAATTCCACAATGGTCTGCAGTATTATGTCCATGTATTAAAATGTTTGTGCACAGATTTGTAAATTGTGGATAAGAATTCTATGTTAAATGTTTTAATTCTGTGACATCAACTATAAAGGTTCCAATATATTCATAATGTCACCTAAGAATTAAAATACATGATCAACACTCATAGAAATATATCAAATATATACTTACATATACATCCAGTTCTCATTTTAAGATGATTCATTTTTGTCTTTTGTTTTTAATTCAGATTATGAACACTTTTGTAGTTCTTAAAATAGCTGAGGTACATCAAGGAAGATAGATAGACTGATAGATAGATCTCACACATTTTTTGTTCATCTACATTATACTTTTAATTCATTTTAATTGATTATTCAAGGTCAGCTTTTTACGTGTTCTAATTATTACAGGAAAGATTCAGTGAAAG
Organism: Thryonomys swinderianus; assembly: GCA_004025085.1. Classification (NCBI taxonomy): domain Eukaryota; kingdom Metazoa; phylum Chordata; class Mammalia; order Rodentia; family Thryonomyidae; genus Thryonomys; species Thryonomys swinderianus. The sequence goes on from PVIC010046023.1 coordinate 12,471, forward strand.
TGCCAACTTTACAAGAGGGAAAATCAACTTTTGATTTCTTTTTTTTTATGCTAGAAAGTATCCGAATCTTCTTTTTAGCTTTGCTTTGCTGCTTTCTCGAGCAAATTGCCAAGATCCTCCCATTATCATTCATCTCCCTAAAGGCTTCCATCTCATTTCTCCTGTGTGCACTTTACTGGAACTGTAGAACACACCAATTTAACCTCTGGTGCTTGAAAGCAAGTTTCATGGGCTATTTTCTCTTTTATGTAATACATACAGAAATATATGCTTTATATATATATATATATATATATACACATACATATATATATATATACACACATATATATGTATATGTGTATATATGTATATATGTGTATATATATATACACACATACATACAATATACATGGATTGATAGAATTCAATATTTAGAAAAAGCTATACTTTGAGAAAATTCATGGGCATAGTGCCCACAGACATATCCATGGATTAACATTCATATAACCATATAAATAGCTACATGACTAGATACATACATATGTGTGTATAGCACATCTATATAGACAGACAGATGAAAACATGTCCCCTTAGCTTCCTGCACAGAAGTAAAATTACTTGCACTGTGACCATTTGCTTACCCTTCAACTAATCAAAACTGTGTGTTTGTGTTTCTTTCTTTGAGCATCATTTCTTTTGAGTTGTGGCTCAATAAGTAAAACATCCCATTATTAAATCCACTCTCAAAATGAGCTTTCCCAAAATCATGATTTGGTTAGATGTGGTTGACCTTTCCTTCAGTGGGAGTTACATAAGCATTGTGGCACTCATGTTCACCATTTCTGAACATTTGACTTATTTGCAAATCTTGTAATCCAGAGAACATTTGATATATACTTGATAATGATCAAATATAATTTAGCAATTTAATTTTCTAAAATATTACTTTACCTCTCACTATCAGTGTTGAACTAAAACCTTTGGCCAAACTTTTCAAAGAATAAACTACAATTTACTCAATTTGATTTCTTGAGATTTCTTCTTAGTATAATGCCACTTTATTTTTATTTTATGAAGTTTTTGAACTAGAACTTTTATGACTGTTAATTTCTACTAAACCCCAATTGAGTAAATTGCTCTATTTTTCTGCAACTTTTATTCTCAATTTTGTGAATATATGTGTGTGTGTGTGTGTGTGTGTGTGTGTGTAAAAGTACTGGAAAATAGTGCAGTGTGAAGGCCCTGGGTTCAATTCCAAGTACTTAAATTAAAAAAAAAAGAGTATCTATGTGGAGAAGACTTTATTTCTGCACAGGAGAGGTTATGATAAATTTATGCTACAGTTAAAATTATGTAGACCATATTATTGGATAGATCTGAACATAGCTGATTTACTGAGCTCTAAAATTCTCAGAACCAGGCATGCAAATCTGATGGAACCAGGAAGATGAAATCTGGAAGATCACCCAAGGAAGCACGACAGAGCAAGATTCAAAAAAGAAAAATTCTTTGGTTCATTCTACATGTAAGGGGAGAGCTGTGAGAAACTGAAGATGTTAATGAGTCCTAGCGTGTGTGATGGATATTGTGAATTGGAAAATATGCAAAGGGAAATATGGTGGAGGAGTGAGTAATGAGTGGTAAAGAAAAAATGTGATAGTAATAAAAAAAGGGAAACAAAACTCATGTATGTAGGGGGAGGAGGCTTGTGGGGTGGGTGGGGAATGGGAAAAATGAGAATTAAATTATGCCATATACTGATACAAATTCCCAATATTAAGTGTGATCATGATGTGTGTATACAATGTACCCAATAAAGATATTTTTTTCTTTTTGTGAGACAGGGTCTCACTTTGTAGTTCCGGCTGGCCCTGAGCTCACTCTGTAGCCCAGGCAAGCCTGGAACTCAGCAATCCTCCTGCCTCTGCCTCTCAAGTGCTGTGG
>PVIC010046024.1:0-14403 GCA_004025085.1 Thryonomys swinderianus
CGGTGTTGATTGTTGGTGGGTGTGTCTCCACGCCCAGCATTATATGTGGTTACCGGGGATCGAACTCAGGACCTTGCGCTTGCGAGGCAGGCACTGGAACCACTGAGCTAACCCTCCGGCCCTCGACTTTTTTTTTTTGAGACAGGGTCTCACTTTGTATTTCAGGCTGGCCCTGAGCTCACTGTGTAGCCCAGGCAAGCCTCGAACTCAGCCATCCTCCTGCCTCTGCCTCCTGAGTGCTGGGATTACAGACGTGAGCCCGGCACTTGACTTTTTTTTTTGAAACGGGTCTCAGGCTGATTTGATTCATTGTGTAATTTAGACAGCCTCAAACTCATGACGATTGATCCTCTTGCCTCTGCCTCCCAAGAGTAGTAGGATTACAACCTTGTACCACCTGGCTTGGCTCAAAAAATTTAAAATTTAACAGATGAGCCAGGTGTGAGGGCACACCCTTTAATCCCAGCATTGAGGAGCCTGAGGCAAAAAGGATTGCTTCTAGTTTAAAGCTAACCTGCACTGCATAGATAGACTGTCTCAAAAAAAAAAAAGAAAAAAAGAAACAAATTAAAAATTTAACATATAAGTAACAGGCATATATTTTATGAATCAACCTCTCCATCATTCCTCAAAAGCAAGTAAACGTAGTAGTTTAATTTAGCAGCATTAAAATCTTCTACCTTTTTGGAACAAGCCACGGAGTGAGTCACGAAAACTATTAAAAAATAGAACACCTTAAATAGTTAAATGTAATCCAAGATTTTGCTTTAATTCGTCTTTTTCTGTTTACTTTCATTTTCTTTATCAGTTTAGAATAATTTGGACCCTTGGCAAACATGCAGAATATTAAGGCACCCTTATTGCCCACACCTCATATTTAGCATGCATTAACAAAAGCTTTATTTGTTTGTTTGCAGTCCTGAGGATTGAACCCCGGCCCTCAAGTGGTAGGCAAATGCTGTGCCGGAGTTTTACTCCCAGCCTCTCATATTTCTAAAAGAGATAAAGCATAATTGATATGATTGAAGTCTCCAGATTTCCTCACCTTTTACAAATATGAGACATTACTTACAGTATCCCAGAATATTAAAAAATTAATATCCTAGGCCAAATGGGGATTTAGCTCAAGTGTTTGCGCACCTATCTTAGAAGCACAAGGGCTGGAGTTCGATCCCTGGTACTTTAAAAAAAAAAAAAAAAGAATCCGTTTAAACTACTATCCAAGGCAGTATTCATTTCAAGACAGAAACAAAGTAACACCCACCCCCTATACTGACAAGCTGCTTGACCTAAATTTGATTAGGGGTGTGGAAACCACAGAGACTTTGCAGTAACTAAGAGCAAAACTACATCCTTTTCTAGTGCTTCTTTTTCCCCTTTTAGCCATTTTTTTCAATTCTGTTAGAATTAACATTCTGATTCTAGTCCCCAGAGTTCTTAGATCAGAACTCTATGACAGAAAGGAAATCCAGTTGTTAGTGATGATTCAACTAAAATCCAAGAGGCTAAAAACCAGAACACATATGAAACCACTGTGGACTCTTCACAGAGCTTTAGTTTTTAAGAGGTATTTATTGCACCTGGCTTGAGATACAGGTTGAGTAATCCTTTGTGTGAAATTCGGGGATCATACTCGGGCTTTTTTGCTTCCAAGGTAGGCACAGTACCACTTGAGCTAAATCCCCAGACCAGCCTTGTGTGAAATTCTTGAGACCAGAAGTGTTGAATTTCAGAGTTTTACATGTATAATATTTGCATAAACAATGAGGTGTCATGGAGATAGGAGTTATCAAAATACTGTATTCATTTATGTTTCGTGTATATCTTATATAGTCCGAAGATAATTTCATGTGATATTTTGGTGTGTCTGTTTTAATTTTGACCCATCAATGAAGTCCGGTATGGACTTTTCCTCTTACTACGGTGGCATTCAGCCCTTAAAAACTTTTGAGTCTTGGGGGGCCGGAGGGTTAGCTCCAAGCAGAAAGTCCTGAGTTCGAACTGCGGTAACCACATACAATGCCGGGCATGGTGGCTCACGCCTGTAATCCCAGCACTCTGGAGGCAGAGATAGGCAGATTGCTGAGGCTTGCCTGGGTTACATGGTGAGCTCAGAGCCAGCTCGAACTACAAAAAGCAAGACCCTGTCTCAAAAAAAAAAAAATGAAAAAAGTTTTGTGTCTTGGGAGAATTTTAGACTTTCAGATTAGAGATGCTCAGCTTGTACTGACATTTCCCTAATAATTCTTTTTTTTTTTTTTTGACAGGGTCTCGCTTTGTAGTTCAGGCTGGCCCTCAGCTCACTATGTAGCCCAGGCAAGCCTGGAACTCAGCAGTCCTCCTGCCTCTGCCTCCCGAGTGGTGGGATTACAGGCGTGAGCCACCACGCCAAGGCATTTGTGTTATGTGGTACTGATTACCAGTGGGTGTGAGCCACCATGCCCAGTATTGTTGTATGTGGTTACCGGGGATCAAACCAGGGACCTTGCACTTGCTAAGCAGGTGCTGGAACCACTGAGCTAAATCTCTGGCCTTCCCTAATAATTCTTTTCCTTATTTCTTTTTTTTGAGACAGGGTCTTTGTAGTTCAGGCTGGCTCTCAGCTCACTGTGTAGCCCAGGCAAGCCTGGAACTCAGCAATCCTCCTGCCTCTGCCTCCTGAGTGCTGGGAGTGCTGGGATTACAGGCGTGAGCTACCACGCCCGGCCCTTATTTCTTTTTAAAAAGTAAATTATCTTCATAATGTTGTAGTTCAAACGAAGGTTGGGTTGCATCATGCCTAGCTATAGTAGGCACACTACCATTTCCCAGTGGGAAATTGAATACAAAATAACAGCTGATTAAGGTGATGTAATCAGTCAGTGTCATTAGCCGTGTCTTTTTTTTTTTTTTGAGGCAGGGTCTCGCTTTGTAGTTCAGGCTGGCCCTGAGCTCGCTATGTAGCTCAGGTAAACCTTGAACTCAGCAATCCTTCTGTCTCTGCCTCCCGAGTGCTGGGATTACAGGCGTGAGCCACCACGCCCGGCACTGTGGTATGTGGTATTGATGGCTGGTGGGCGTGAGTCACCATGCCCAGCATTGTATGTGGTTTCCGGGGATCGAACTCAGGACCTTGCGCTTGGGAGGCAGGCGCCAGAACCATTGAGCATATCCTCCGGCCCTAGCCATGTCTTATTTAAAAGAGAAAAGATATAATTGGTTAGTTTTGTACTGAGTTTTTCCCCATGGACTTCAATACCAATAAGGGGGAAAAAGTAGTTTTAGCTGGAGGTAGTGGCACATGGCTGTAATCCCAGCACTTGGGAGGCTGACACAGGGGGATCGCCATGAGTTCCAGGCCAGCCTGGACCACATAGTGAGACCCTATCTCCAAAATAAATAAATAAATAAAAAGTATTGGTGATGTTGGTAAATTTGTGATACTTAGAATATGGATCCTTTTAAGTTTCACATAACCATAATTTATGGCTTATAGGACATAGACAAGTTACATGATTTTTTTATAGACCCTATTGTGCAAAAGTCATCACAGACAGATACGGACACCCTGGTGTGACCTCCCCAAAGGTAAAGAACAACCCTTTAAGTGGCACTAGATTTGTAAGGACTTGGAGATCTGTAGTACCCTAAGAATAAGAGCTCTAGGTACTGAAAGTGGAACCTAATTGGGATGGCCAGTTCGGATGTTGCTAGGTGCATTCTGTAATACAATTTTTTAAATTGAATTCTTTATTGGTACAATTTATATATATCTCGCAATCACATATAACATTGGGGAATCTGTACCAATATATGACACAAGTTAATTCTCATTTTTACCCATATCCCCACCTACCCACACCTCCCCACCCCCCCGTATACATGCTCTTTTTGTAATATAATTTTTTCCAGTTCTTGGGATCAAACCTTCACATAGGAGCACGTGCTGTTCTACTAAGCTAACATCCAGCCCTAAAGCAGCTTCTTGAAGTAGTCTGGATATAGAATGATAGGTTCCACGCTCTTATGTGTTCAAAAAAAGTCTGATATATATATATATACCAGTATATGACACAAGTTAATTCTCATTTTTACCCATATCCCTACCCACCCACACCTCCTCACCCCCTTTATACATGCTCTTTTATTTTCTTTCTGTATCATATTTATTCCTTCCCCTCATCACATTCCCACACCAAGGTTCCTATAGAAATTTTGCACTCTATAAAAGCTGTCATACTTTCTAAAGCTCATTTGCATCTACAGGTGTTCATATCAAAGAGAAGATCCGATAATTGTCTATCTGTGATCTATTGATTTCACTTATTAGTATATCCTCCAGGTGTCTCCATTTGCACCTAAATGGATCAATCTTGTCATTCTTTATGGCAGAGTAATACTCCATTTTATAAAAAAAAACCACATCTTCTTTATCCACCCTCCAGTTGATGGACATTTGGGTTGTTTCCAAGATTGAGCTTTCACGAACTGAGCTGCTATGAACAATGGTCTTTTTTTTTTTTTTAAGACAGGGTCTCCCTTTGTAGTTCAGGCTAGCCCTGAGCTCACTATGTAGCCCAGGCAAGCCTCGAACTCTGCAATCCTCCTGTCTCTGCCTCCCGAGTGCTGGGATTACAAGCGTGAGCCACCACTCCCGGCACTGTGGTATGAGCTATTGATGGCTGGTGGGCGTGAGTCTCCACACCCAGCATTGTATGTGGTTACGGGGATTGAACTCAGGACCTTGTGCTTGCGAGGCAGGCGCCAGAACCACTGAGCTAACCCTCCGGCCCTATAGTGCTTCTTTTTAAAGAACAGGGTAGCCAGGCATGGTGGCACATGCCTGTAATCCATGCTGTTTGGGAGACAGAGGCAGGAGGATGACAAGTGTGACACCAACTTGGGCTACATAAATTAGACCTAGTTAGTTCCAGGCCAGTGTGGGCCACGTAAGATCCTTGAAGAGAGAGAAACGAAAAGTATAGGCCAACACAGAAGTTTTTAAAGGATACATTTTGCTATGGATAACTGCTCTGCGCTCCCTATTCATATTGAAAGATGAGTTGCTGAGGTCTGGGGTGGCTCTGGATTTCTAGACCAGAGCAGTACTACTCAACCAGTGTGTCTGGAGCGGGTCAGAAAGTACTGGCCACCTTATCCTCGCAGAGATCTGTTACTTCTTTTCCCCACAATGACCTCAAGAATCTCTGTGAATAATGATGATAAAAACATATAACACTTATAATGCTTGCTGTGTTGGGCACTGCTCTAAGCACTTTACCTGTTAATCACTGTAATAACTGGGTAAGGGAGATTGACTTACAGCTGAGAAAACTGAGCGCCAGAGATAGGAAGAAATTTACCCAGGGTCATGCAGCCAGTCATAGGGCTACTTCTAACAAAGAACTTTTCAGGCAAAGTAGCTCCAGAGTTTTTGCTCCTATCAGCATTCATTCAGTGAGACGTGTATTGAAGAAAAGTTGTCAGCTACACAGGTTAAACTCATCCAGCTCTCAGTCCCCACTGCGGTCCACAATAGCCCTAGGTGATGACACTCTTTGGTTTTCTTTTTGTGTCATTGTCAACGTAAATCTGATGGGAGAGAGATTTATTTTTTATTTAAATTTTTATTTTATCCCATTTCCCCCTCCCCTCTCTATATACAAAAGCTTTGTTTCCATTTTTTCTTCTATTTTCACTTTTTTTTCTTGTCCCTTCCTTCCTTTCTCTTTCTCTCCTCCCTGTTACCCTTCCCATTTGAATGTTTTCCTCTCATTTCCCGGTATCTGATACACATTTTGATGGGAGAGAAATTTAAAGGCCAAATCAATAGTTTTTAGAAACTGGTAGATAGAGGAATATTTACAGTCTGTTCAGGAGACTTCCCGCATGATTAACAGAAATGAGTCTGAGAGTAAACAGAGTAAGACAGAAGTTCAGCTGTAGACCTGCAAGAGTAATTTGACAGCCGGGCTTGGTGGCTCAAGCCTGTAATCCCAGCACTCAGGAGGCAGAGGCAGGAGGATTGCTGAGCTCGAGGCTTGCCTGAGCTACATAGTGAGCTCAGGGCCAGCCTGAACTACAAAGTGAGACCTGTTAAAAAAAAAAAGGGGCCGGAGGATTAGCTCAGTGGTTCTGGCGCCTGGCTTGCAAGCGCAAGGTCCTGAGTTCGATCCCCGGTAACCACATACAATGCTGGGCGTGGAGACTCACGCCCACCAACAATCAATACCGCATACCACAGTGCTGGGTGTGGTGGCTCATGCCTGTAATCCCAGCACTCGGGAGGCAGAGGCAGGAGGATTGCTGAGTTCGAGGCTTGCCTGGACTACATAGTGAGCTCAGAGCCAGCCTGAACTACAAAGCGAGACCCTGTCTCAAAAAAAAAAAAAAAAAGTAATTTGACACAACAGTGTCCAAGAAGCAGGTGGATATTAGGGAATGTTCCCTAAGATTGAAGTTAGAGCAGAGATGAAAGTGTTGATGTCTGGCTGGAAGTAAAATGTTACAGTGAGAACATTTTCAGGCCAGAGTCAGACCTGCTTTCTAATGTGAACTCTGCTACAATTTGTGTAAGTGATGGTCTGTCCTTTTCTGGCTCCTTCTAAAATGAAAGTTGGACTAGAAAATTTCAGAAGTGCCTGTTTGGTAATTGGGTGCATTTAAAAACTAAGTAACAACAAATACTACATTGAAATCCATGGCAGTTGTGCATAGCATGCTTTGAGGTAGGTTTTTTTTGTTTTTCAGTTTTTTTGAGACAGGGTCTCACTTTGTAGGTCATGCTGGCCTGAACTCACCATGTAATCCAAGTTAGCCTGGAACTCGCAGCAGTCCTCCTGCCTCTGCCTCCCGAATACTGGGATTACAGGTGTGAGCCACCACGCCCGGCTGAGGTGTTTCAGTAGTTCTTACCCTCAGAGCCACTCAGCTAAGTACCTGACTATGGTATCTTGAGAAAAGATTCAAAATCGTATGGGGCTTATTAAAGATGTATTTGAATATCCCTAATTCTCCCCAATAGTAAATAATTCTAATATATGGAATATCATCAGGAAATGTATATTTTCTACAGTTACACAGTGTTACTGCCTGAGCAAAGAACAGCTTTCACGAAGGGATTGGATATTGATTCCAATATATATGGTGAATGTGTAATTCTAGACCGAACACTTCTTCTCAGTCTGACTGTGACAATATAGTTTTTGCAGGAACACATGTTTTAAAGTGACTTTACTTTCTACATTTTGTGGTTTCAAAATTATAAATCTTGGCAAAATCTGTGCTGTATTTAAATGGCATAAGCACCACCCTTGTGGATCATTCATTGGGGTCCAGCAGAATGACTGAGCTGGCTTGCAGTGCGATAGAATGGGTATGCTCTGGATCAAAGAAAGTCTTGTTCCACTGCTTTTCATGAAGCTGAAACAATGAATCAGGCTGGTGCCTCGAATCAGACTCAGAATTGATGCGTACATCAATATGCTACTGCGAGAGCTCTGTGTGACCATCTGACCCAGGGGAAAGCACCAAATAATTCCTCTGCCTTATTAAATAGAATATAATGTACTCCACCCTGAAGGGCCCCCGTCATTCTCTGTTGGGCTTTACCCAGGGGATTTGGGGAGCTGTCTTATAAAGTGTTTAATTACAGCAAATCTTTTGATACAAAGGGCTAATTGCAGCCTCTCTTTGAAAGGTCTAGCCAGTGCAGTGTTAAGATCTGTGGTCCTATATCCAAGAGAAATTTAAAGATGCACCCACATAGCTTGTACACAGATGTTCACAGCTGCGTTATTCATAATAATCAAAAAGCAGAGACTACCCAAATATCCAGCTGATGAATAAACGTCATGTTTCTATATAATACAATATTATTTGGCCATTGAAAGAATGAAATACTACTACATGAACATTGAAAACATGCTAAATAAAAGAAGTCAAGTATAGAAGCTACTGTGTCAGTCATTATTCTCCAGAGAAACACACTCAGTTGGCTTCTTTTAGGGAATTGACTATCAGGCTGGCAAACCCAAAATTTGTAGGGTAGCCTTGCAGGCCAGAAACTAAAGCAGACTAATGGTCTTCGGGTAGAATTCTTCTCTGAATGTTTGAGATCTGCTTCAAAGCCCTTCAACTTACTGGAGACCCAGTCTCATTTTAGAAAGTTACCTGCTTTACCTAAAGTCTGTTGAATTAGATGTTAATCACATCTACAAATGCCTTCATAGCAGTACCTAGATTAGTGTCTGGTAAAATAAGTGGTTCTGTAGTTAAGTTAACACACAAAATTAACCACAGCCCTGGGCCAGAGATTTAGCTCAGTGGTTCCAGTGCCTGCCTAGCAAGCATAAGGTCCCTGGTTCAATCCCCAGTAACCACATACAACAGTACCAGGTGTGGAGACTCACACCCACCTGCAATCAGTACCACATACCACACAAATGCCAGGTGTGGCTCAAGCCTGTAATCCCAGCACTCGGGAGGCAGAGGCAGGAGGATTGCTGAGATGAGGCTTGCCTGAGCTACATAGTGAGCTCAGGGCCAGCCTGAACTACAAAGTGAGACTCTGTCTTTAAAAAAAAAAATCTTAACACGGCCCTAGATGACACGATTTCATTTACATGCAGTGGCTAGAATAGGTCTGTCCACAGAGGCAGACAGTACCTTAGTGGTCACCAGGAGCTGTGGGAAGAGGGGAGAGAGGGTAACTATTCTTTTGAGGTGATGAAAATGTTCTAGAATTAGGTCGGGAATTTATTTAGCTCAGTGGTTCCAGCGTCTGCCTCTCAAGTACAAGGTCCCAAATCCTGAGTATCACAAACCACAGTACAGGGCAAGGTAGCACACGCCTGTAATCCCAACACTTGGGAGACAGAGGCAGGAGGATTGCTGTGAGTTTGAGGCTAATTTGGGCTACATAGTGAGTTCAGGGCCAGCCTGAAAAAGGGAGACCCTGTCTCAAAAAAACTTAAAAAGGGCCAGAGGGTTAGCTCAGTGGTTCCAGCGCCTGCCTCGCAAGCGCAAGGTCCTGAGTTCGATCCCTGGTAACCACATATAATGCTGGGTGTGGAGACACGCCCACCAACAATCAACGCCGCATACCACAATGCGAGACGTGTGGCTCACGCCTGTAATCCTAGCACTCGGGAGGCAGAGACAGGAGGATTGCTGAGTTCGCGGCAGCTTGCCTGGGCACGATAGTGAGCTCAGGGCCAGCCTGAACTACAAAGCGAGACCCTGTCTCAAAAGCAAAAAAAAAAAAACTTAAAAAAAAAAAGTTCTAGAATCAGTGGTGATGGTTGTACAACTCTGAATATAACAAAAATTGTAGTGCTGGGCATGGTGGCTCACTCCTGTAATCCCAGCACTCAGGAGGCAGAGGCAGGAGGATTGCTGAGTTTGAGGCTTGCCTGGGCTACATAGTGAGCTCAGAGTCAGCCTGAACTACAAAGCGAGACCCTGTCTCAAAAAAAAAAAAAAAAATTGTACATAGTAAGTGAATAGAGGTTACGATGTGAGTTAAATCTCAAAAATACTAAATAAAATCTCCTTGATATGAGTACCTGTAGATGCAATTGAGCTCTAGAAAGTATGACAGTTTTTGTAGAATGGGAAATTTCCAAAGGAAATTTGGTATGGGATGTAATGAGGGGAAGGAATAAATATGATTCTGAAAGAAAACAGAGCATGTATATAGGGGGTGGGGAGGTGTGGGTGGGTGGGGATATGGGTAAAGATGACAACGGACTTGTGTCATATATTGGCACAAATTCCCCAATGTTATTTGTGATTGTGAGATATATATAAATTGTACCAGTAAAGAATTCAGTTTTTTAAAATACTAAATAAAATGCCTTAACTTGTGTGTATGTGTGGTATAGAGCATAGAACTTGGGACTTTGTGCTTATGAGGTAGGCATCAGAACCACTGAACTAAATTCCCAACCCAAAAATGCTCAATAAAATGATGATCTATGGTGACTCACCTCTCTCCCCTACCTTAGATTTCTAGTTGTGACCTAAACTTTGCTTAACAAAAATTTGTAATAGTTCTAGGTATCTGAGCATTTGAGTGCAGTTTTCCACCTTCAGGGGTTTAAGAAACCAGGCGGCTCATGTGAACAAGATTAAGTCAGTAAACAAGATTAAGAGTCAGTAAAGCAGTGCTGACCTTGCTTTGTCTACAGTTTACTTTCTTTTCTTTTGAAGCAGTGTTTTTTGTTTGTTTGGTACCAGAGATCCAGCTCTAGACCTTGCACTCGAAAGGCAGTTTGAAAGGCCCGGCCCAGTGTCACTGTGCTGCATCTGCAACCCTTGTAGCTTATTTTTCAGGTCGTTTCCTAACAAATCCACAAAATAGACGTTTTGTGGATTTGTTCATTCCTTTTGCATAGAGTCACAAGTACAGGGTTAAATGTGAGGCCAACTTAAGTATTTTTAAGACTTGGTGGGATTTGTTTGTTTATTTGGTAGTTTGAAACATTTTGTAGTCTAGGCTGGCCTTTAACTCACTATGTAGCCCAGGCTGGCCTGGAACACCTAGTGATCCTCATGCCTCAGCCTCCTGAGTGCTGGGACTGTAGGTATACGCCACCACTACCATCCCCAACAATACTTAGTGTTAAAAAAAAAAGAGAGAGCATAATTTGATATGTGAACTGATGGGAGCAGGTGAATGGTTTTGAAGGAAGTTAGAAGTAGTCTTTGTAATTCTTTTAGAGCAAAGCTGAGTTCGTGAGCACCCTTTTCTTTGTTTGTGTGCCTTTTCTGTATTTTTGTTCCCTAATTCAGTGTTTTTTAAAAGGACTGGCCATACATGGTTTCAGGTATACTGATATACAGGTATTTTTTAATAGTTACATATTTTTATATGAATTTTAAAGTATAACCAGATTTTCAAGTCAGTCATTTCAGGATATTACTGAAGTAAGGATCAGCAATATAAATATAGACCATAGTGATAGGTCTACCATAGTTTTCTTAAATTAGTCAGTAATAGTACAGGAGCCAGACATGGTGGCACATGGCTGTAATCCCAACAAATCAGGAAGCTAAGGCAGGAGGATTCCAAATTCAAGGCCAGCCTGGGCTACATAGCAACACTGTTTTAAAAAACCGGAGCGGGGAGATGATAATAAGTAGTGTACTGAAAAGGCAGAAGCATGAAGGTTATGTTCAAGTACCAGATGCTCGGTAAACATTGTGTTGAACTATGCCCTATTGACACTTCTCTCTTTCGATGACCAGTTTTGAGTAGGGAGCAGCTTTTTCTTTAGTCTCTATTCCCGTTTCTGGCTCTTAAAATGCCAGGATACAGAAAAGGATCAGAAAATCGAGTCGGGTAAAGCTCACTTCTCTGATAACCCAGGCAACAAATCCGTCCCTCTCAAATGAATAACACAGGCTGTTACGGTCACTTTTTTCCTGAGCAAATTCTGTGTAAGCTGTGCTTTGCCAGGTGAATGTGAGCTATATTTTGGGGTTTATTTATTATTCCTATTGTTGTTATTTGTTTGTTTGTTTGAGACAGGGTCTCGCTTTGTAGTTCAGGCTGGCTCTGAGCTCACTATGTAGCTCAGGCAAGCCTTGAACTCAGCAATCCTCCTGCCTCTGCCTCCCGAGTGCTGGGGTTACAGGCATGAGCCACCACACCCGGCTATATTTTTTGATTTTTGTAGAGCTGGGTGTCAAACACAGGGCCTTACACATGCTAGGCAAGTACTCTACCAGTGAGCCACGCCCTCAGCCCTGTGAACTGTGTGTCATTAGGCAGTAACAGGAAAATTTTAGGTCTTGGCAAAAAAACAATCTAAGTTCCCTTTTCCAGACCTTTCTGATGGATAAAGGGTCAGTGTGTGACTGTTTATGGGTCCTTGTGTTAATCAGTTCAAATGTGATGTTTTTCTTCATAGCATTGCCATGGTAGCTCTTTATGGATAAGGCCCAGGCTTGAAGTTCTCTTCTTACAAATATTATAAATCTAGTTAGGTTAGCAATATTCTTTTTCTCCCTAGTGTTCTGTTCTCCCTCCATGTGTCCGTCTGTCTCTCTCCCCGCTACCCCCGTTTAGTTATTAGCCCCTTATTCACTCTAGAGTCTACAAATCAGTTGTGAAGATGTGGACTGACTCCAGGATCTCACTGTACAGCCAAGGTGGCTGGGGAAAGACTTGGATGCCGCCTTGGAACTTCACAGGGACGTGTCAGTCCCAGCGTTGCTGTCGTGCAGGGCTGGATTAGGGCCCATAAACTAATTCAGTTGGAACTTCAGCCTGTTTGAAGAAACTTCGTATTTGGCAGCCTTATAAGAAGCACAGATCCCTTGGCTTTCCTTCAGGAGTCTCATACACACCATGGAAATACTTTTGTGTTTTACAAGTTGCTTGCCGTGGTCTCAGATTGTTTCTTTTTCTAGGAACACAGCAGTAGGTTCAGTAGATAGAATGGCATCTGCCTAACAAGACAAAAGAGGGAGACTACTTTAAAATCTTATTTCCAGGGCTGGGGTTACAGCTCAGTGGTAGAGTGGTTGGCTAATATGCACAAGACCCTGGGTTTGTCCCATAGAACTTAAAAAAAAAAATAAACTTAAAAAATCTTATTTCCTACCTCATAAGTTCAATGTAAAATGATTAAATTCAGTGTAAGATGATTCCTAAAGGTGAATCATCTCTGGTCTGAATAGCTCTCTGTTTATCATACTTCTCTAGTAGAGCCTTGTAAAATAGAAGTAGTTTTCCTTTCATAGTTACAATTAATGTTGTTTTTGTTTTAGTAATTTCCCTTTGTAATTACATAAAAAGTCCAGAGACATGTTAGTATTAGCACTTTCTGGGATGATACGGTAACCTATCTAAAAGACAGTTTATGTAGCCAATTGATAGTTAATCTAAGACCTACAGTTAAAAGATTATAAAGAATTGGGTTCTTCTCTTTATTTAGTTCCCCTTCCCCCAGATTTCTATAATTTTTACCAGGGAGTGAACCTAGGGTATGCACTGAGTTTCTACTGTAACTTTTATTTCATTTTTACTTTGAGACAGTCTCATTGTACAGGCTGAGCTTGAACTTGGGATCCCCTAGTTCCTTGAAAGGCTAGGATTACAGGTGTGTAGCCCTATACTAGCTTCTTGTATTTATTATTGTTTTGTGTATGTGTGGTACTGGGATAAACCCAGAGCTCATCCGCACCAGTTAAGCACTGGTAGAGGTGCTTCTCAAGGTTTCTGTGAGGTACCCTCGCTTTTGCCCATGGCATCCAAATTGCAGTGTTTCCATGTTGTAAGCAAATGCCCTTTGCAGTGTGTGTCCCAACTAGATCATGTGGGGTAGGTATAGTCAGAATAGAAGACGGTTGTGAGGAATTTTTTCTGTTCTTTTGAAAAGTTATACTTTGCGATGCTTACTTCTAAGGAAGCCTAGCATTCTACTTCTGAACTACTCTCCAGTCCCAGACAGAGTATTTTGAAATTTGAATTGGTTATGATGTTTATTCTCTTTTTCTTTTTAGAAAAGATATAGCTTGGCAGTGGGACCTCCTAAGAAAGACCCAAAAGTTAAAGGTGTCCAATCAGCAGCTGTACAGGCTTTTCTTAGAAGGAAAGAAGAGGAGCTCAGACGAAAGGGCAAGTATCTCCATCCTCATTTTAAATTTTAAAGTCTTCTGTCTTCTCATTTAGTTTGTACTTAA
The DNA here is from genome assembly GCA_004025085.1 of Thryonomys swinderianus. Classification (NCBI taxonomy): domain Eukaryota; kingdom Metazoa; phylum Chordata; class Mammalia; order Rodentia; family Thryonomyidae; genus Thryonomys; species Thryonomys swinderianus. The sequence goes on from PVIC010046024.1 coordinate 13,672, forward strand.
CAGTGAATATTTCTTTTTAGAATTTTAATTAGTACAAGGTTTCAGTACATAATGATTGCATTCATCATGGGGAATTGGCAAATGTACGTAACACTTTCTAAAAAACTTTTTTTGAGGCAGGGTCTTGCTATGCCATTCAGGCTAGCTTTAAACTTACTAGGTAGCCCAGGCTGGCTTGGAACTCACAGCAACTCTCCTGCCTCAGCCTCCTGAATGTAGTTCAGGATGGCCCTGAACTCACTATGGAGCCCAAGCTGGCCTCAAACTCTCAGCAGTCCTCCTGTCTCTGTCTCTCTAGTGCTGGGTTAATAGCTGTTAGCCACCATGCTCAACTGTTTTACTTTTTTTTTTTGCTTTTTGGAGACAGGGTCTCGCTTTGTAGTTCAGGCTGGCCCTGAGCTCACTATGGTGCCCAGGCAAGCCACCACGAACTCAGCAATCCTCCTGTCCCTGCCTCCCGAGTGCTGGGATTACAGGCGTGAGCCACCACGCCCGAAATTGTGGTATGCGGTGTTGATTGCTGGTGGGCGTGAGTCTCCACGCCCAGCATTGTATGTGGTTTCCGGGGATTGAACTCAGGACCTTGCGCTTGTGAGGCAGGTGCCGGAACCACTGAGCTAACCCTCCGGCCTTTTTTTTTGCTTTTTGAGACAGGGTCTCGCTTTGTAGTTCAGGCTGGCCCTGAGCTCACTATGGTGCCCAGGCAAGCCGCCGTGAACTCAGCAATCCTCC
>PVIC010046025.1:0-14386 GCA_004025085.1 Thryonomys swinderianus
GCACTTTAGTGGGTAAAGCAGGAGGACCATAAGTTGGAGGTCACCCCAGACAACTCAGCAATCTAACAAGACTGTCTCAAAATGAAGCTTAAAGAAAGGTCAGTAAGATGAAGCTTAATAGACTCCTTATGTATTTCTAAAATGTGGAGTTTTTCTAACAAAATTTAAGTCTTTTTGGAATAGTTAGTTTTGCATTTTCTTGCATTTTCCTCCCTATTTTGACCTGTTCCTTTCTTCCCAGTCAGCAGGTCAAGCCATGTAGCCTCAGGCCGAGGTCTTCTCTTTGCGCTTTGGTGGTCCTGCTTATCTCCCCAGGACCTCAGTGCTGCCCCTTTCTTTGGACTTGATCCCTGTCCAGATGTTTGCTATTACCTGAGACTGTTTTTAAAAGGCTGCAGTTACCATGTGGATGGAGATATTCCAGGGCTGTTCTCCATGAGCTGGGCAGACCTCGTTCATTAGCAAAGAATGAAAATACTGTGTTTAACTTTATTTATCCCACAGTGGATTGTAGAAAGTTGCTTTAGTCTCAGACCCTGGCCTCCATCTCCACATAGTGATTATGAACTAGGTAGCCCTGCAGGTCCAATATCAGGTGAGGTAGTGAAAACCGAGAGTCACAGGTTGCTAAGTGTAAGAACTCAAGAGGAAGGCGATCTGTCAAGCCTTATGAGAGATGTTACCATTTATTGTACATAGGCCTCAGATGTCTCATATAATTTATCCTACTTCCTACTCCTTTCTGTACTTCTATTCTTACAGTATTTTCATTAACACTATCACCAGCCCCACAGTTGTGCGAAGACATTTTCTGAACAATACTGTTCAGAAACTTACAGTCACTCATTAACAGTTTAATTCATACCAAAAAATCAGGATAGAAATTTGTCATGACTGATGAATCTGGAAAGGGAATACAATATACAACAAACACGATGTAGACAGATTCAAGATTTAAATCCAGACAGATGCTATTCTGATTCGTTTTCAGAATTCTTAATCGTCTGTGGTTAATGAAAGATCAGTATTCCAAGATGAATATTTTAGTGTTTCACTTTCAGAAAAGAATTTTTCACACACTATTTAGCTTTCTTATATCTATCACTGTTCATTTTTTTCTAATCTATGTGCACCTTAGATCCCTCGAGGCAGAGCAACACGAACAAAGGCATTGTGCAAGAGGAATTCGAGCTGTGACTGTCAACGCTGACCTCGCAAATCCCTCTGGATCTCACCACGAATTGCACAGTCAATTTCAAAGAGAAGGGGTAGGAAAAATCTTTAAGGAGGAAAAACAAGTTCAAATGTACTTTACTGATGTTATTTTTAAATAAAAATAGCGACAAGGTCAAATATAGAAGAATGGAAAGTAATTGTCTTCAAAGTCTTCAAGGCATTTGACAGTTTTTCATGTTCTTTTGCAATAGGCAGTGTCAATGCTTTCTGGCCCTGCCTGTATTCACTATTGGTTAGATAGGAGAAAAGGAAATGATGTATTTCACTAGTGAAAAATCTTCCCATAATGTATGCCTAAAACGTACCCAACATGTCAATTAAAAAAAGAACTGTAAAATTTAAGCCATTGGGCTATATTTTGTCACAGTAAAACACTCCAACATGCAAACAATGTCTATAAAATGAAGATCTAAGAACTTAGAGTACTACATTATCTGTTCTGCCATAAGAGAACGGAAAGATCAACCGCGAGCCTGTAGTTCATTCATTATCTTGTTGACTCTACTTATTGGATTGCTTTTCATTTTACTTTTCTTCTTCGGAGAGCTCAGAATGGCTGACAGAGACCAGGATCCCTGGGCTCTCCTGCTCTCTCTGATGAAGTCAGCCACGAGGAATCCATCACCTCCCTTCGCATTGCGCATTGCGAAGCACAGTGATCTCCATTACTTTTCCATCTTTGTGGTGTCACCAGAAATTTGAGACATAAGACCCTTAGCCCCAAGGTTGAAAGGAGGTAAAAGTGCCCATATATTGTGGGTTTTATCCTATTGTTTCTCCTTTCTAGCAGACGGGTTTTATTGCAGGCTTAGGACTGTTAAAATATTTTCCCCTTGTACTGAAAGCCATGGTTGGAAACAGATTAATTTATATCAGGCTTTTGAAAGGCAATGAATGAAGGAGAGAGAAAGTTTCTAAAGGTAGGAAATAATACTTTCTGGGCCATTGGTCAGGATTTTCCAATTTTCAGTCATTTTACTTATCGTACAGAAAAGCACTGAGTGTGGGCACATTATAAGTAAGCTTTAGTGTACTTAATGGATCTGAAAACCCCTTGAATTCCATTTATGCACTGCTCCATTAGTATTTTAAAATTGTAATTGTGTTCCCACAATGAGTCATTCTATATCAGTCATTGACAGTTGACAATCAGGGCGGTTTAGAAATGAACATTTTTTTTTTGCTATCGTGGGGCTTTATATATTTAATAATTGCTAAATGAAAGATACTGACAAAAGTAATTTGATCACTGTGTGGATTACCAGAATCTGCTTCTTATTACAAAACATTTCCAGAGACCATTAGGAGAAAAAACTCAGGATTTACAAGGCAATAGATAAGTAGCAATGGGCTTAAAATTCTATATTTTAAAGTTGCTTGGAGAATTTCATATTCCCTTTCACATAGTATTCTTTAGATCTTTCTGTTTAACATGGAATGACTGAGATACAAAGTTGTGTTGTTGATGAAAAAATCACTCTTTTTTTCCATTCATATGTGGCTGACTGGCCTGATTTGGAAAAGTAATATTATATTTAATTGCTTTCTGAAAGTAGTGTATGGTATGTTCAGGTAGTGAAATTTCCCCCACATTTAACCTCCCAAAAGTTGATGACCTCCATCTTCCAAATACTTGCTTAATATGTTATAATCAGTTTCTTAATTATGTAGGTTAAAAGAATAAACCTATATGCACTACGAATCCTGTCTCCAGTAAGTAGACCATCAAACTCAGTGTCAACAAACTTTCAAAAATAAGGATCCTAAAACTTACACAGTTAATGTTGTCTCACAGGAGACTTAAGACAAACAAATCTACCAAGAAAAAAAATGTAGTTTTAACCAGTACTTCTTAGGAGGATAAAGGTGAACGCTTGGAATGTCCAGTAGAAATGGTAAATATTTTTTAAAGTTACTGACTAGACAGATTCTAACAGAGGAAGACAATTACATGGTAATCATTAAAATTATGGTTTTTAAAGAGACAGGGATAGAATGGAAATCAGATCAATTTCAGTCCATCAGACAACTGTAAATATTTCCTCGTATCTCTGAAATATAGTTCATTACACAGTGAAGAACACTGTCAGGTGATTGCTGAAGGTGTAACTGAGCTACGGAATGTGTGATAGGTATTGTAAGTGGGAAGAAAATGTTCAAAGGGAAAAGACAAATGGGAGGAGGGGAAGACAAAGAAGGTAAGGAAAAATTTTGGTGTAAAATGTAAACAAAACACATTTATGGGGTACACTAGGGAGAGGAGGGGGATGGGAAAAAGAGAATGAAGATGAGCCATGTTTAGGCACAGATTCACAATGGAAAATGTGGTTGTAATGTACTCTAAAATGTATCAATAAACTCAAGAAAGGAGAAGAATGAGGGATTGCTGATTGCATGCTGTGATAAGTTCACTGGAGACACGATTCATTTAATATATCTTATTTTGCTGACCCAGCACATGGTAGTAAAAAAAGCATGTGAAGAAATAATAAAAGTTAATAAAACAAGTTTCAGTTGTCTGTACCGTGGGAATTAAGGGAGATAAGAAGGGAAAATCTGAGACAATAGTAAGGTTTCCATCAAAACTATTCATAAAATTAAGAACTGAAAAGTATGAGACATCCAGAAAATCTTGCGGATTTCCACATAAATGAATAAAATTTAGCTTTTGGATAATGCTACTAAAGGAGATACAAATAAAAAATAGTGGCAAATTTACCTGTAGTTCTAATAGTCAGCAAATTATTATGTGCCTAAACATTTTTATATCCTCCTTCTAGTATTAACATACAAAATCTCGCATGTGATTTGTAATTCTAAACTGTTTGTGTGGGTTAGAAATTTGATGCATACATCACCCAAAAGCAAGAATCTAATTTGAGGCTTCAATTTCTCTTTTCTACTATGTACTGTTTGACCTAAATAAAAAAATATGAAAGTGTGCAAAGACATAAAAAGCCTTATAAAGATTATGAAGGCTTAGCTATATGCATGTTGGTTTTACTATCGTCACTGTGAATGTGGTGTAGCGGAGGTGTAGAATACAAGACACGCTTGTTTCCCAGAAGTATATGTTGATTCTAATTACCCACAAGGCTACAATCCACTCTGACTGTGTCTTTCTGGTATGGGGAGTAGACCGCAGATTTTTTTTTTTTTTTTTGCGGTACCGGGGATCGAACTCAGGCCCTTGTGTGTCCAAGGTTGCAGCGGTACCACTTCAGCTACATCCCCAGCCCAACTGCAGACTTCTGTGAATGATTTCTCAGTGAGAAAAAAAGTGGGGCAGCTCATATAAGAGGTGGAAGAAAACTGGGAGAGTTGCATTTCAGTATTTTTCCTTTTAATAAAACAAATTATACACACACACACATATATATAATATAGTACTTATATTGAGAATATGTTAATAATATATTAATATATAATTACAATATATTTGATGTGCTAATTGAGGCTTTAGTTAATTGAAGAAAGTTATTTATATATCCAAATTAAAATAATATATTTTAGCTGAGCATGGTGGCTCACGCCTGCAGTTCCAGCACTGGGGAGGCAGAAGCAGGTGGTTTCTGAGTTGAAGGCTTGCCTGGGCTACATAGTGAGCTCAGGGCCAGCCTGAACTACAAAGCAAGACCCTGCCTCATAATAATAATAATAATAATAATAATAATAATAATAATAATGATATATTTTATATGTTATGTATCCTGAACGTAGGAAAATTCAGTGTATAAAAACTGGTCAAAGAACTTCTATATGTATATATTTCATGTGATAGTATGTAATTCAAAATAAAAGAAAATACATTAAAATTAATACTCAAGTTAAGTGTGGCTTTTGTTAGTTTATATTTCTACTAAGAGTGTCTATTTTATATAACCTTGAAAAATCTATCTTGGTCTTTTTATCATTAATCGGATTTAGTGAGACCATTATAGAGTTAGTTCTTCTTTTTTTATTGAATTCTTTATTGGTACATTTTATATATAGCTCACAATCACACTCAACATTGGAGAATTTGTACTAGTATATGATGGAAGTTAATTCTCATTTTACCCATATCTCTACCCACCCACAACCCCCACCCCTTATATACGTGGTATTTCTTTTTCTTTCCAAATCATATTTATTCTTTTTTTTTTTTTTTTTTTTTTTTTTTTGAGACAGGGTCTCGCTTTGTAGTTCAGACTGGCTCTGAGCTCACTATGTAGTCCAGGCAAGCCTAGAACTCAGCAATCCTCCTGCCTCTGCCTCCCGAGTGCTGGGATTATAGGCATGAGCCACCACGCCCGGCACTGTGGTATGTGGTATGTGGTATTGATGGCTGGTGGGTGTGAGTCTCCACGCCCAGCATTGTATGTGGTTACCAGGGATCGAACTCAGGACCTTGTGCTTGCGAGACAGGTGCGGGAACCACTGAGCTAACCCTCCGGCCCCATATTTATTCTTTCCCCTCATTACATCCCCCTACCATTTTCCCTTTGAATATTTCCTGTTTTACAAAATCTATCATACATTCTAGAATTCATTTACATTTATAACTTCTCATACCATAGAAAAGATATGGCAGTTACATATCTGTGATCTCTTTATTTCTCTTACTAGTGTGTCCTCAAGGTGTATCCCTTTGCACATAACTGAATGAAACTTGTCGTTCTTTATAGCAGAGTAATATTCCATTTTCATGATGGCAATGCCTCATGTGCCTGCTCTTCTCACATACGTCTACAACACTGAAAAGCATATCTTTCTAGCTTACTTATTTCAGGCACGAAAACATTTCACTCGCTCTGAGTGCAACTCTCAGGCGAGGAGGGCTGGGCTGTGTGGAGACGCTGTTGACTTACAGTCGGTTCTGAACGTGAATGTGACACGCGCTGGTTCTCAAGTTCACAAGTCATTTCCCCAAAGTAAAATATCCTATATGGTGAAATATTGGATTAGTTACACAAATTATGGCATGTGTAAAATACTAAGAAGTATAGCAGGGAAAACTGAAAAAATGTATATTTTAGATTGCTAAAACGGCTTTTTAGAACTGTAGAACCTATAGTTCCTATATATTAATATGCATAGCACAAATGGTAAGTTATTATTAAATAAATGATCAAATGTATTATTATCTACTGTGAGGTACATAATTTTTGTTTTATATTTTTACTTCTTGCTGTTTATAAAAAATGCTGTAATGTGTTTGAAAATTTTTATTTGCAACTAAAATGTATAAACATGAGAAACTGAAGCTGTAAATGAGTTCCAGGATGTGTGATAATACCACAAAATAGGCGGGAAATGGTCAAAAGGAAAGGGGAACTGGGCGGAGGCACAGGAAAGAAAAGAAGGAAAATTAAAAAAAATAGTGGCTAAAAGAAAAAAATGGAAACAAAGCTTATGTATGTGGGGTGGAGGCTGAAGGGAGGACAGGATAATGGGGAAAATATGAGAATCAAGGTATGTCACGTGCATGTACAAATTCTCAATGAGGAGATTATATTCCTAAAAGGTACCAATCAACTCAGTTTATTTAAAAAAGAAAGTAATAGTACACACGAACCCAAGAATTCTGACATTTTTAAAAGAAATTTCTCCTGATTGGAAAATAACATTGAAAAGATTACTGAAGCTAAAATTATTGGGAACAAGCAGTAGTCTCAGTAAAGCCTAAAAATATTATCTTCAAAAGATCGTATCATTATGGGAATCTCATGGTATTATCTATTGCATTTAAAATCAGTAGAGAAACAAATAAGTGAAATTACTTTAAATAACAGAAAATGAGTTAGAGTTTTGAGAAATTATTATTGTCTTTACAAACAAGCCTCTGAACTTTTTTTTAGATTGAAATTCTAATGAATTTGACCTTGAAGGTCTAAATCTCTTATAATACACATTATTTGGCATATATGTGTGTGTGTATATATATAATATATATATATTATATATAATATATGTAATTGAGATGTGTTACTTGAAGCAATTACATGAGCGGTGACATGTTAGAGAATCTTTTAGAGGGGAAAATTTTAAAAAGGAGGGCAGTTAACAGTTGGAGAGTTCATAAGTAGGTTATATTTTAAAGAAATTTTGTGAAATAATAGTAAATTTCCTTTCTAAAAGAAAGCGGACTTTGCTTCCTATTTTATCTTCTACACCAAAAGTCTACGACATCCATTGTAGCTTCTATGAGAGTGAATTCTGAAGTTAGTTCTTAATTTAAATTCTTATCTTAATACTTTGTGGTTTTTTATAGCTTTAAATACACAATGTATACAAGATTTGTAGTCTTTGAAATAAGAAAATACATGAAATCTTCACTTGATTTTAATAATAATTGTATTAATATAGGACATATCAAAGATAATAGAGGGCCTTTTGCAATGGTGATTATGATAACATTTGTAATTATTTTAAAGAAAAATGAGACAAAATTATATATTATATATAAATAAGGCAGTGATCTTAGAAGAATTATTTTAACCAGAAAATCTACTCTTTTTTAAATGACATTTAAAAAAATTATAAGCAGGACATCATTTTTGTATAAAATGTATATTTCAATACTACTCCCAGTTCAATATTGCTAAGTATGTCAAATAGCAAAATAAAACGAATCCAAATATATTAGTAACATTATAATTAAAATAGTATAACTTTTTTCCCGTGTCCATTAGCATCTTGACTGGAGAATTGCAGAAAAACACTTCCCAGGAGCTTCTCAAAGTTAAGATTTAAGTTTGTGTAAACAAAGGCAAATTGACAACCCTGGGAAGACAAGTGGAGATTGGATGATTTGGATTTCTATAACAGTTTCATAATTGCTAGCTGGAAATAGGATACTGTGCTCGCATTTTTTCATTGTAGTTATTAATAAGGGCCTGATGTCGATGATGGCAGCAATGTAATCACAGCGGAGGATGGATGGCCAGCAAAATGGTCACTGTGCCACTGCAGGTCACCTTCTCTTGGTCAAGGTTGAACCATTAGGGTGTGATTTATTGATTGCAATAAGCATAATACAGAAATAACTTTGTGTATCATTCGCAGGAAATAAGGTTCCTTCATAGACAGCCTTTGACATTTGATCAAGAGAGTTCAGACATTATGAAAAGAAATCAAAAGGTTATATAATAGCCTCAAAAATACACTCTGAATTGCAATTCCTAAATCACCATTACCAAAAACATTTTAAGAGACACACGATCAAGAATAAAAGCTCTTACAATGATACAACAACACATTTTTGACAGAGTTAAAAAATCTCATTTTTTTCTGGATTTCTTTCTGAAGGATAATGTTTCCTTTTCATGCCTTCTATATCATATAACTCTTGAGCATTTGGAATTCTGTAACAACCAGCAGTAAAAATACAAGACAATATTAGAAACATTCTGATATATTGTACTCCTTTATGTTAAATAAGAATGATCATTAATCATATCAGATTTTATCAACCTTTGACATGCAGGAGATTCATAACTTGGAGAGCCAAGAAATCTCCTGAAACAAAATAGCTGTGGAATTTAACAATTTTGTCACAGGATAGCTCACTGGTAGGCCCAGATTCATATCAAATCCAAATAGTGCCATTTAGCTCAAAATGGCAAGACCTTTATACAAATTTTTTTCATAGAGCTCTACAATATGCTCCTACTGTGAGAAAATATTTTCCTCTTTTCAGTATCACTATTGTCAACAAATTTGGAAAAGTAGATTGTTAGTATAGTAGAGTGTCACACAGATGATGCAATTTTTCCTGTGTATTGCTTCCTCTGCTGTCACTATATAAGTGCTTTCTTATAAGTATATATAAGCACTTTCTTATTTTTTGGATCCCGATTTTTAAATTAACCTTTAGGCATTGCCTAATTAGTAAAATGAAATAATCTAATCTCTATGTACTTATATAGAAAGAGGACGAAAGCATATTGCTAAGACTAATGAAGATAATAGCAAAATATGGTTTCTTTCACGACTCCATGCAGGTGTTGCTGCTGTAAGAATGAACTGTAGCAAAATTCCAGATTATTAATATACAATATTTCCCTTTGGGGAACAAATTTAAGATCAGAAGATAGATATTCTTAATTCTTGTGCACTTTATACACACAATGAATTTTAAATGAACATGTATTTCTTTTATAATTAAAAAGAGCAAAACTGCCTGACCAATAAGCAGTGTTAATATCGTTTTTAGATTTGCTCTAGCGGTCTGTGAGAAGAGGACTGCAACGCTAACTTTTTATGCAAAGAGGATATACATACTTAATTTACTTTTGTTTTGCACATAAATATTGTGAAGCAGCATTTCCAGAAACAAGGGACTGATAACCCTGGGGGTAGAATATTAAACAGGAATCCCTGAAAGTACTTGAGAGCACCGGTGTGATGAGCAAAGCCGGGATTGCACAAAAGGTATAATAAAACTTAGCAGGGGGCAGAGACATTAGTGGAAATGATTAGAGAGAAGACTCTAAGTAGGAGGCACTTAAACACTGGGCTGTGTCAGGTGCATTAACATACAGTGTCACAATTAAAGGGATTGTTGAGCATCAATCACTGAAAATTGAAGAAGTGCAAGACTGAATTCATAATGAGCCTGGTTGGAACAGTATTGCCCACAGTGTTTGTAGGACCAGAAGTAAGTGAAGGAGAACACGGAGGAGCTGACGGGTTAAAATGGCCAAGACAAATGACATAGCTTCGGCATGGTGTCTTCAAGGTAGCAGGGACCCAGGCCACTAAGAAGCCATTGTTCTCAGAAAAGACATCGACTGGATTCAGTTCAGTATTTGAGGTAATAAGAAAGATCCTAGGTGGAAAATTTATAGCTAGCTAGAGATTGCTCAAAATCAAATCGCATTACTCAAGGCCCTTGCACTGAGTTGTCTTCCACAGGTTGGGAGGCACACATAGGAAGGCATCATGGCGTCAAAAATTCAATAATCAGGGCCTGAGGGTTAGCTCAGTGGTTCCGGCGCCTGCCTCGCAAGCGCAAGGTCCTGAGTTCAATCCCGTAACCACATACAGTGCTGGGCGTGGAGACTCACGCCCACCAGCAATCAATACCACATACCACAGTGCCGGGCGTGGTGGCTCACGCCTGTCATCCCAGCACTCGGAAGGCAGAGGCAGGAGGATTGCTGAGTTCGAGGCTTGCCTGAGCTACATAGTGAGCTCAGAGCCAGCCTGAACTACAAAGCAAGACCGTCTCAAAAAAAAAAAAAAGAAAGAAAAAAATTCAATAATCAGCTGGGCTTGTGGCTCATGCCTGTAATCCCAGCACTTGGGAGGCAGAGGCAGGAGGACTGCTGAGTTCGAGGCTTGCCTGGGCTACATAGTAAGCTCAGGGCCAGGCTGAACTACAAAGCAAAACCTGGTCTCAAAAAAAAAACAACAAAAAAAACCAAATTCAATAATCATACCTTAAAAGCAACTAAAAGATTATTGATGAGAAACTCAATAATATGAGAATTATACATTAATATATAGAGAGCTGATTTCAGAACATTTTGAGGTAGACCAACATGATAATCCAAACGGATAACAATGACACTGAGAGACTGGTTCTGATAGAGGAGCAAGTCTGGAGGTTTGAAAGGGACCAGAAGGATTTGAACAACTGTAATAATATATCAGCAAGACATCCATCTTACGTTAGAGAATAAGCATGTAAAAGCAGTAAATATTACTCTATATTTTATTGATATGTGTCTAATATCATGTCCTCCCTTGGATTTACTTATTTATTCTCCACTTTCTTAAGATGATATCTTAGATCACTGATTTTAAAATTTATTTTTTTCTAAAGTTTTCTTTCAATGCATTGCTTTAGGAGCAGCTCGGAATATTTGGTATGTGTCATTTTGTTGCCACTCAAAGTGAAATATTATGTTTCCTGCTAGGAAAAATTTAAGTCACAGACTATTTAGAAATTCTAAATTCCTAAAATTTCCAAGTGCACATTTTCTAGATCTTTGTTGTTTATTCTTATTTGAATTCCCTTTATCCAAAGCCCTGTGTATTATTTCCACATTTTTATTGGAAGAGAGATCTGTTTCACGATTCAGATCAAAGGCCTTGTGTGCTCAGGGTCGGGTTTCTGGAAAGTGATTGAATTATAGGGACAATAGAGCTGTTGGGAGGTGGGGTTTGGTCAGACGAAGTAGGACCCTCTTGAACTATGATCCGAAAAGTTAAATCTCCATGCACTCACTTCCCTTTTCTTTCTGCTTCCTGTCCACCACAACACCAGCATCTCCTCTCTTCCTGGGCCCTTCCACTGTGCCATTTCTGCATTGGAGCCACTCAGCCGTGGACCAAAACTTCTAAATCTATGAGCTGCAGAGACTGTAATATTGATTCTTCCCAAAGCAAGGTGTAAGGCATTAACTTCACAACCGGCTTGTTTGGAGAAGTGAGTCTGACTGAAATGTGCCAGAGTCAGAGTGACTTGTTTACAGGTTCCATTCCCACAACTAAAACTTTCTAACTAGAAGAAGATTGTTCTGATTACAATATATTTTGTCTATTCTATTCCTAATGTGAGAATGTTTTGTCTTGTCCTTTGTGAGCCATGTTTGCATTAATTTCCATGGAAACCACACATAGCTCACTTTTACCCCAACTGATTGACAGTAAAAATCAGTGCCTGGGCCTGCTCAGTGCCCTTGTTGGTCGCATGGGGATTGATCATCCTGGATCTCCACTATCTCCCCATTCGTTCTGTCTCTCAGTGTGTTTTTCTCAGGTCTCTCTGTCTCACGTACTCAGCAGCTGGAACTGGAGACTAACTGCAGGAGTCTCTAGCAGTGAGCCAAAATAAATCTCTTTTCTATTAAATCATTGTTATTTGGAGTTTTATTCCAGAAACAAGCAAGTAAAACAAATTTTTATACAAGAAAAATGGGGCCATTGCAGTGACTGTTAGCTGACATGTGGTTGAAAAGGTTTAGAAATGGCTTGTCTGTGGAGTTTGGAAAGGTATGGAAATTCTGCCTAGAGAAGACTTGGATTCTGAAAGCTGGATTTAATGGGAAATTTGGGTTCAAGCTCAGCAGATCAGAATATTAATATGAAATGGGTAAAGGCCAAGGTTATAAGGCTTCAGTCAGGAAGAACTCTATTGGCAATTTGTCTTAAGAGCAAGTATGTTACGCTCTGGCAAATACTTCCCACAGCCTTTAATTTTACAGACATTTCTTTTCAAGTCACCTGTAAATTTTGTTTTTCAAATTTTGTTTTCTTGGTTCTAATGATTAAAAGCTGGCAGGAGTACCCATGTAACAGACTCAACATTGAGTTGCTTTGATAAGTACCCCACCAGATTAAACATTCCAATGTCATTAATCTCAGTCTTTTGAAGTGTCTTGCACATAAACCAAATGTAGACAGACCTTGACAGAGGATAACACTGGTTCATAACATGGATCATAGTTCATAATTCACTGGTTTTGAGGCCAGTTAGCAATGGAGCTCTTGCTCCCAACTGAAATCTCCCAAGTTTGACCTTTATCATGTACACTTTTTATCAGGATTCTGGACTCCTATTTCTTCCAGAATATTCCATTAAGCTCAATCCATAGCAATCTAGCGCTTGTCTAGTTGGCATCTACAGATTTCATTAAACTCTTTTTACAAGAAGTAAAAGAAATAACATGGTCACAGCAAATACCTCTCTTCTTTGGTACCAAAGTATGATTTAGGCCATTCCTTTTCACTGAGACACAGTACTCAACACCTGCAGCACAATACCCAACAATTTAAAGCAAGAGAGATTTGTTTTGGTTCACAGTTATGTCAGTGGTTGGCAGGCTCCAGGCCAGGAGTGGTGCACTGGGATTCCAGAAGAAATCTGCTCATATCATGGTGGCCAGGAAGGAAAGAGTAAAGGGAGGAGGGAGATTTATTCTTCCAGGTCACACCCCACATGACCTGCTTCTTTAAATCACTACATCACTCCATGATTCATTCACCTTCTAACCGTCTCTCACCTAAGCACCTTAATCATTTAGGCACATTCTTGGTGAAAATCATAAGAGAAAGTAACCATGATGAAAGATAAATCTCTCCTCTTTTAAGTTGTATGTGCTCAGTTATTTTGTCTCAGGCATGAGAACATTGACTAAGACACTTATCACACTGCCTAATTGGGATACAACATGCATTTGAACGCTTAAGGCACTGGATTTTTTCAGTGCTTACACAAAGGTTGGGGTTAAAATCAGTAAGATCCAGTCAGTTGGTTCTTATTCTGATCACTGGTGTCTAGGATTTTTCTGTTGTTTTTATATCTATTATTACCTATACTTACACCTATGACATATAGTTCTACTTTCCCTCTAATTTACATAATTTTTGTTATACATTTGATACTGTTTTACTAGATAAATGCATATTTTATTCTCATGTTCTCCTAGTGAATAGATCTCTTTATTATCATGGGATTTTCTACTTTATCTCTAATAATATTCTTTCCTTGTGATCTATTTAATCTATTATTAATCAGTCATTGGAGTATGTGTATACATGTTAGTTTTTGTTTTGATATACCCAACTTACATTTATTTATCTATGCTTTTATATTTAAAAACATCTTTTTAAAAAATCTCAATTTGTTTTTATACTTTTATTTTTAAAGGAAACATCTTAACTACAAGAGAAATATAGTTTTTAAAAGGTCCACTGCATGACACAGAAAACTTACAAAAAAATTATGTGGAAGTTACCACACTCTAAACTTCAACAAAATTTTTCTTTTGAATATATTTCCTCATTTATTTTTGTATCCTCAAAAAATATTCAAGTTTTCTTTCTCTGTATTTGTCTGCTTCTCTGTGTGTGTGCGTGTGTGTGCATGCACACGTGTGTGTGTCTGTTTTTTCCCTCCCACTCTGACACCACAGTTAAAGTTTTGGAGAACTGTATGGTCCACTCCAATCAATAATCTAAGTCTACATTTTCACTACTAATTTTGCCATGCATTGTATCTTCTATGGAAATAAATTCAGTTAACTTCCCTCCTCAGATCCTTCCTTTAACCTGGTCATAAGCTTTACATAACCTTTCCGTAAACTGCTGCCTTACCCAGGAAACTATATGTGAGAGATGAAGTACTTCCGCTTTTGATAGCTGCACTTTTTTCGTATCC
>PVIC010046026.1:0-14395 GCA_004025085.1 Thryonomys swinderianus
CTTGCGAGGCAGGTGTCGGAACCACTGAGCTAACCCTCCAGCCCTGGAGGCATCTTATAAAAATGGTTACTAAGCTCCAAATCATACTACCCCAAATTTTATTTCCAGCACAGAAGAAGAATAAAAAGAGGAAGAGAACTCGTTTATTTTCATTTATTGCTTTTGATCGTAAAAATGAAGTCTACAAAGAAATAGCAAGAGCCAGTGAATACTATCTTATAAAACATACAGTCATTCAATGATGAATTCAATATTTATATGATTATATAATGTGAAGTATAGGATGAAGAAGATTTTCTAAATCTAGTGGAGATCAGTAGGCAAGATCTGTCACACCATGATAGGATTCAGAAAAATCTATTGTTAGGTTTATATCCCTAAACAAAACCAAACATAGTAAAACTTTTGAAATACCTACAATGTAAGTGCACCTCACAGACAAAAGTTCTCTTTACAAGTGTAACATAAAAACCCTGCCTTCCATACAAGGGTTTTAAATAGATTTAAAGTTACCTACATTCTATACAAGGGGTAGGCTAACACAGAAGATTGAATTGTCAGTTCATATATTCATGAATCAGAGATTTTTTTAAAGTTTCAAGCTGTCATAATGATTTCAAAGATGTAAATCACAACGTGAAGTCAAAGCAGATTGTTTAAAGAATGCCAGCACAGTTCACAAGTCCATGCCTGAGCGACAATAAAGTGACTTAGATTACCTTATAATGTCTGTAAATTAGAGATTTACTTATATATTAGGCATTATTTCAGTCATGAAACATATGTCTGCATTCAGATTGTTCTTTAGCATAAAACATTTTCCAGAGAACTCTGCTTGATAAATATGAATTCCAGGTTTGTTTTCCATATATAATCATAGAAAGATCACATATTGAAAGACTTCCATTAATAATGGCTCTTCTACTACTAAATATCATTGTTTTCTGGGACCTCTGTAAACAAAGTAATCTTTCTTTTTCATAAGCCTTTCCACAACCCCACCAAAAAGGGGAACCACAGGCTGATCCTTAACAGGTTCTTCCCACCACTGTAGGAATTCCTACTTAGGTGGCCAAAAATATGTCCTGTGAGCACCAGTATATCATTAGCATCCGGGATACAGAATAGAAAGTTAAGCACTGATGTGAGTGTAGTAGAAGATTGGTAGAGAGTTCTTTTAGGAGAAAGAGACAGATAAAATGAATGAATTTATTGGAATTTTTTCATATTTCCCCTGCTCTCCTCTAGGTAAACAGTTACTTTCCTTACAAGTTCTCCTAAGGGACTTCAAGGAATCATGATCATATGCATTCCTAGATTTGGCATGGAAAAGAAAAGAGAACAGAGATGGAGGGAGATAAACTCCCAGTGGCAGAAGTACAACTGGAGTTGGCTTGCCCTAGAAGAAACATCACCAAGATGCATAATATGATTCCAATGGAGGGATTCAATGGGGACCCACTACTGAAGTGATAGGCTGAGGAGGAATTTGTGAGAAAACAGCTGAAGGAGTCCACTTATCCTCAGAGAACTTTAAGGCTGAGATCGTCCATACTGAGTCTAAAATCCACCAACAGTCTCTAAGAATGAAAATCAGTATTTAGATTCCTGCTGTGTGCAGAAAGCCTCAGAGAGAGGTACACAGATGAAAGGTAGAAGCCCGACTACTTGCCTTTCCTCGCAACTGTGGAGTCAGAGGCAGTGGGTGAATGGAGAGGGATGGAAGATATCATTGCCACTTTCTCCGACTCCACTGTCAGGTACAAGGCAGAGGAACCGAGAAACTCCAGATTGATGACTTTTCTCAGGAACCTAAAACACATTTTCTGTTATAAGAAAATTTAATATAAACTAAATGTAGCACTCGGGAGACCGGAGATTTAGCTCAGTGGTTCCGGTGCCTGCCTAGCAAGCGCAAGGTCCTGAGTTCGATCCCGGTAACCACATACAATGCTGGGTGTGGTGACTCACGCCCACCAGCAATCAGTACTACATACCACAGTGCCAGGCATGGTGGCTCACGCCTGTAATCCCAGCACTCAGGAGGCAGAGGCAGGAGAACTGCTGAGTTGGAGGCTTGCCTGGGCTCCATAGTGAGCTCAGTGCCAGCCTGAACTACAAAGTGAGACCGTGTCTCAAAAAAAAAAAAAAATAGCCCTCAGGTCATTGGAAGGCAAGTAGGTTATGGAGTGCTTTGTATCAAGACAAGTGGGTATCACGTGAAAAGAACATGAAGTTCATTGACCATTTCACAACATATACAAATGTAAAAATATAAAGTACTAGATGAAGTTACAGATCATTTTTATTATCTTCTAATAATTTTCAGGTCAAGTTTGATCTGATAGTAATGATTGTTAATTTCTAGTTTTAAAATTGTATCAGTATATGTTGACTATACATAATAAATTCATTATGGGGAGTTAGTTGATACATGTACATAACACTCCTTAATTTTTTGTATGTAAATGTGGCTGAAAGTGCTCCAAAGATTTTATCTATAGAATAAGAAAACCCTTAAAAGCTGTGAAAATGATGAAGTTGCTGTCTGCTAATATCTAAATTTTGATTATTCATTATATCAGTTACACATGTGCATCAAAATATACTTGTTTCCTTGGTATTTATATCCAACAGTGAATGCATATATCTAAAATTTCCTTACTTGTCTCTCTTATTTTAATTGGAATTAATCAATAAGCCACATCATGCTAGAAAAATTATACAGTTCCTTAGGCAAGAAGGAGCTGGGGAGAAGAGAACTATTTATTAATGTTCTATGCAATTTATTTTCTACTTATGAAAGATGGTGCCTTAAATGAGAAAATAAATAAAGTGAGTCTTGATTAAAAGTAAATGCCAGATAATTTGAGCTTTAATTTAAGAAGCCTGACAGAGCTCAGTGAACATTGGAGTCTTTCACTGCACATACACACACTATCTTGCTCTCAGGTATGTAAGACATGAAGGGATTCAGTCTGAAGAGCATTATCCCCAAATCCTCAATTATCTTCAGTAGAAATAAAACATTTGTTTCTTTGACAATATCCTTCAAACATACAACAGAAAATACTAGTCTATTTTTATTAGTAATGTTTACAATAAAAAATTATATCATTGATTGTAGGGAGTCAGAACATGTACATAGTACATCTTAATTCCTTTTTTATATTCTTCTCTTCCCTTTCTCTCCCTCCATCCCTCTATTTTATGACAACTTCCAATTTTTGAAATTTCTATCCTTTAGTTTGATAAATGTTTAGATTTGATTGACCCATTGATTTATATGTTATCTGGGATTTCTTTGTTTTGTTACAGAACTTTAATTCTATGTTATCATGAGGTTCAACTATCAGCATGAAGGCATCACTCCCTGGAATGGGAACCTTTCATTTTTATTTTGCTGTCATACTTCCTCAGAGAATGCCAAAATAAAATAATCTCCCCCTTCTATATGAAAAAACTAGATAAATCTATTCAGAGAGCAACAAAAAATGTCATAATCATTTCAGCAGAAATTGACCAAAGAAGCAAATTCAAGTGATAAAAATAAAAACATTTTTTGTTGTTATAACTTGAAACATCAGTAAAGAGCTAATGGATGCTGAGGGAGAGGCTTTCTTTTTGGTTTATCTGAGACTTTGTTGATGTCAATAGTGACTAGTAAGTAAGGGCAGCAAAACCTACAGATTAGGATACTTCTGATTTACTTTCTTCATAAAGTACAAAATGAAAATAAAAACTTTAAAACTGTGTAGATTTAAGGAAAACACACATTTTTTAAACAGTTCTAGGGATTGAAAATATGCCTTCCTCATGCTAGACAGGAAGTCTACCATTGAGCTACATCCCCAACCTGAGGAAGACACTTTCAGTATTATATGTGAAAAGTCAAAACAAAAAGAATGATTGTGCCCTGCTTATTTTTATTTAGTTCTTCTTATAACAGAACTTTATTTTTGAAATATATTAAAAAAGAAGGAAAGATTTTTAACTGAACATTAGATTTTTCATTTTCCTGATTTTTCAGGTACTTTTGTAATGACCAAATTATTTAAATCTAAAAATTGATTAAATATTTATTCCACAGAAAAACCAAGGTTTTATCACTAATCATTTACATTCACTTTCTTAGTTCAAACTAAGGAAGCAACCCTGAAAAATTAAATTGTGTAAAGCAGAATTTTGGAATTTTGACTAATGGTGAACCAAATATAATATAGGCAGATTATAATATGTAATCACATATTGGCTGAACAGATGTTTAAGCATAAGTAGTCTAAAGTCTCTAACCTGTCACAATTTAAGTTGAACAACATAAGGAACTCTGCAAAGAAACAGAACCTTGGGGTATGTTAAAATTTCTGTGTCTAGCATATGCATTAGAGATTTTTTAAAAAGTGAAGACTATGTAAAAGAGTTGTTAAAGTAATAATGTTCTAATGAAGTAGCATTTTAGCAAGATAAGGGCTATTTCTGGGTCTTGGAAAAACCACTTCAGATCTGCTATTTGGACCACTTTATTTGTTGATGGTATACTACATTCACCCCAGCTATTCTCCTCCCAAATAGCATCTCATCCACTTCAAAGCCTTTCATTTACTCTAATGGTGAAGCACTCTAAATTTTTCTGTCACATTTAAATATGCTCTAATCCCTCTAGTTCTGTTCCAAAAAGGTTTGCGCAAACATTGAATGCTCAGGAATAGAGCAAAGCTTCACTGTTTGAAAATGTGAGAAAGTAAGATGCAGGTAAAAAAAAAAAAAAAGCAGAAAGCTTAATGTTAGTTTAGTCAATCTTTTGCCTATGAATAGAGTAAAAGCCAATGATTTTTTTTCTTTTGCTGAGTAGAAGAGACAACATAAGAGCAGGAATAATCATCACACAGACTCCCCCATCACCCAGTTTGAATGTATAATACTTACACTAGAGATACATACATCCAATCACAAGTACCAATGCCTATATGCCCATCTATACATTGATATATGCATATCTTGTTATATGAGCCTCAAAAAATTAATGAACTCATGTTTTATTCAGTGGTTATGAAAGATCTTCTTGACATTCCTTTATGCTACAGAAACTAGATCTTCTCCATTCTAAAGTGCTCAGAAAAAAGAGGCCAGAGCTGTGATGGTAGAAGTCCAGATATGAATAGTAGAGTTATTACTACCCCAGAAGCACACTTTCCCCCACTCTTTTTTTTTTTTGAGTGTTCATTAACCAGATATTGACTGAGAGCCTGAATGATTCCCATGTGAGGAAGAGGACACGCCTCTGTTCAGAGAAGCTACCAACAGCCTAACTGAACTTCTAGTGACCATACAGAGTCACCAGAGGGTCAGTCAGCCTTCTGCCAAGGCTTTGAGAAAAACATCAAAATTAAAGATTACAACTGATAAAAATAGCAAGGTTTAAGTATACCCCTAATCAATCTTGGTTAAGGAATGTTAAACCACCTGTTCACAAAGATTGATTAGTGGTCAAACTCAAACTTTTCTTGAATATTTGTAGCTAACATTTCATTTAACTGTTTGGTTAATTCAGTTACTATACTAATAGGATGAAGTTATTCCTAAGCAAACTCCTTTTTGTCTTGGGCTTCAAGGAAAAAATATCCAGAAGCTTTTGTTTGTAATACATGTATCTAAATCCATGCAGCTCTAGAATTCTTTGTCATGAACCCTGTGTTCAGGCAGAGACAGACCACTTCTGATTGAGTCTACATTTATCCTGACTATTGGTAGAAAGAAGTTAATCCATTGGTTTCCACACTAGGATGGTCATAAATGGAGTTGGTGCCTAATAGAAAAGATCAATAAAATACTGGTATGGGTGGTGATAATAACAATTTACAGATGCTTTGAAACCCATGAGTCATTGTCATTAATTTATCTCCACACGCATGTAGGCAGAATAACAGGATTCAGGCAGGCTTCTGAGGGAAAGATCTATCATATTGATCGAGAGCAGCAGGCAGAAAGATGGGTTTGCAGGTCTCATGTCTCATAGCATTATGATGCAGGGAAAGGCTATCGATAGAGCCCTCTCATCTGACTGGACTGTCTTCTGTTTGGAGCATGACCTCTTTCACTCCACTTTAGCCCGAGATGCAGTAGCAAGTCACCTGCAGCCTGTCCAACCCTGGAGTGGGTTTATACTTGACTCTTGAGGCCATATCTCCACTTTGTGCTTTATGTTAATATGTGAGACTCTGCTTTGTTCTTTGAGCTTGAGTTTCTCTAATCTGTCAGAAGATTTAATATCTATTCCTTTTAGAAGTAAAGCTCTGTCTTTAGTGTCTACCTGTCTTATTTTCCACTTTTCCTTTGAAAGACAATCTCTATACCCTACACAGGTGACCAGGCTCCTGCCTAAAGGCTATCTTCTTGTCTGCCTGTGTTCATGTACTTCTCCTTGTCACCTGATGCTAATTAGTCACTAAGTTCTTACCACCACATGAAATATAGAAGAAATATAGAATATAGAAGCTAATTGTTGTTCTAGTATCATTTGCCATCTAGGGTAGCTCTCGGCAGATGCTGAATTTTGTGTTGTGTTAGATTGCCACTCAGCTTCATAAATATGTTGTTGTCCCCTAGTGTCCCAATACAGTGAAAAGCTATAGCTGGCATAATTAACTTGGCCATAGCTAGTGTAACCATAAAACACAGGCAGTGTAAAGATACAAGCTTTCCTTTGACCCTGGGAGAGACTGTTAATAACAGCAACTATAATGTATTTATTAATTCAATGAAGAATCTTTTACTGGCCACTATCTACTAAATGTTAAAGCAATAGCAAAAAATAATCTTCCTAATTTCATAGAACTTATATTTGTTGTACTAATGTCCAAAATTCTTAATATTTGTTTTTAAATTAAATTTATTTTAAACTGCTTTATAAATACTGAATTTGTATTTATCAGTGAGATGTCATGTGATGTGATTTATGTGTACACTGTGCGATATTTAAGGTTAAACATATTGTCTCAAACACTATATCTTTATGCTGAAAACATTCAAAACTATTTCCTCTAGCTTTACAGTATATATATACAGTACATAACTATCTATAGACAATCTACTTCATGACCGCATGCTCAAACTTCTTGTTGCCCCCTCATGGTAATGTAGTTTCCTTTGATCAACCTTTGTGTGGTATCTATCATTCCATTCTCAACTTCGATGAGATTAACTATTTTAGGCTGCATTTATGACGACACTGTGTGGCATTTGTCTATCTGGCTTTTTTCAACATAATGCCCTATAGTTCCATCCATACCCTTGTAAATAACAGAATTTTATTTTTTATGGGTGAAAGTGTTCCATTGTATGTGTAACATATTTTCACTATTCATCAGCTGATGGACGCTTAGTTTCTATCTGTTGGGTATTGTGAATATTGCTGCAGTAAACATGGGAGTGGAGATTTTTCTTCAATATATCTTTATTTCCTTTGGATACAACCTGGTACTGAGGCTGCTGTATAATACGGTAGTGATATCTTTAATTTTTTGAGGAACCACCATTTACTTTGTATAATAGCTGTAATAATTGATATACCCACTAACCATGTCAGATTTCTTTTCCTGCACATCTTCATCAGCAGTTACTATCTTTAATCTTTTGGATACCAGCCATTCTTACTGGCATCAGGTAATAGAACTCACCAGTAGTTTTGATAGGTTGTTTCACTATATTAGTGGTGTTGAGCATTTTTCTGTACCTGTTGGTCATTGTCTTTTTATAAAGAAAGAACTTATGTAGGTTTATTGCTAACTTTGTAATCATATAATTAATCTTTTCTTTTTTCTACCATTGAGTTTTTTAAAGTTCAATATAGGGAAAAGGGGAAATAACATAACGAGAACCTTCACGGTTAAGTTCTAGTCTCCTGTGAGTCTGACAGCCACAGGTGAAATAACTAATAAATAGGCAGAAATGAGACTTAGAGAAGAAGCTGTACTTGGGGCTGATCTATACTATGCTGGGTAGCAAAGGCAGCAGACCCAAGTTTTCCATACCTTTTATTCAGTGTATCCAGAACAAGCAATGTTACAGGTCACTCAGAGGGCAGCATGTTCATCCATCCTAGAAGAATGAGGAATTACACAGATGAAGGTCCCACTGTAGTGGGAGCATCACAGCTTGTGGGACCATTGGGGTCTGTCCTAGAGAAGACAAAGAATCAAGTCCTCAGGTCCAGATATGTCATAGCTGGTCTTCAGGCAAAAAAGCTTGGACCAGTTATAGTTGCAATTATCCAATTAATTTTCCCAAATAGGAATGTTCCCAACAATTCCCTATATATTTTAAATTATCAATCCCTTGTCATATGCATAGTTTGCAAACATTTCCACATATTTTGTAGTTGTATCTTTTCTTTGTGTTAGTTTCTCATTGCTCTAACTAAATAACTGACAAAAAACAATTTAGAAGGGAGGATTTATTCTGGTTCATGGTTTCAGAGATTTTAGTTCACAGCCAACTGGCTGCACTGTTTTTTAGGCAGAAACATGGGGGAAAAAAAGTGTGGTAAATAAAAGCTTTTTACCTCTTGGCAGCCAAAAAGTAGCAAAAGACAACCAGAGAAATTTGGGGCAGGTACAAGATGTCTTCCCTAAGGCCATGCTTCCATGAACCCTTTCCTTTAAGTGTGTTCCAGTGGTTAAATTTTCATTGCCTTCCAACAATGAAATTAAGTTTTGGATTAATAGATTAATCCACTGATGAAGTTAGAGACATCATGATCCAACCACTTTCTAAAAGCCTCATTTCTGAATCTGTAAGCCTTCTGTGGAGCACTTTTTATCTAAACTATAACATGTACTACTTTTTCCTTTATACTGCAGAAGCTTTTTAGTTTAATCTCATTTGTCCATCTTTACTTTTGTTTCTTGTGCATTGTAGTTCATGTTTAAAACAACTTTTCTCATTTTGAGGTCTTGAAACACTTCCCTGTGTTCTACTTGCTTCATTGTCTCATGTCTTACATTTAATTATTTAATGCATTTTAAATTTATTTTTGTAAATGGTGACAAAGATCTAGATGGGTTCAGTGATGCATGCCTGTAATCCCAGCACTCAGGAGGCTGAGACAAGAATATTACCATGAGTTCAAGGTCAATTTAGACTACGTAGTGACTTCAAGGGCAGCATGAATTACAAAGCAAGACCCTGTCTCACACATACACAAAAAGAAATCTAGTTCTATCCTTATACATAGAGTATACATGGAGATACCCAAGTTTCCCTGTACCATTATTTAAAGTCTCTTATCTCAGATGACTAAAGGTACGTGAGCTTACTTGTCAGTTGTCTATTCTGTCTTATTTGTCTATGTCTATGAGTCTCTTTGTATGTCAACACCATGTTGGTCTGATTGCTGCAGCTTATAGTATATTTTGAATTGAAGTAGTATAGTGCCTTATAATTTGTGCTTTTTGTTTAAGATTGATTTAATTCATAGTTTTTGTAGTTTTTATATAAATTTTAGCATTTTTTCTGGTTCTGGCATTTTGATAGGGATTGTATTAAATTGGTAAATAACCTTGGTAGTATAGACATTATAATAGTACTGATCATTCTAATCTGTGAACCTCACATCCTATAATGGTTTTTGGCAGTAAAATGTCTTGTGTTTGCAGGTGGGACTTTTAGAAGGTGATTGGGTCAAGGACAGGGATGCCATACTCATTTAGTGAATTAACTCATGGATAAATTCATAGCAACTTTTAAACATAGTAATATCAACCTCTATGTGCATGTGTAGTTCTGATGTAACTCTGTGATACAAACCCTACACAACCAGACTGAAAATGTTACTGTATGCCCAACTAGACTGTAACATGTTGGTATATGCCTGTGTAAGGGAGACAAATACACAAAAATCATATAAAAGTATGCAACTATGCTGTGGGATTTTCATGTAAAGAGATAGAACACCTTGGCCTTTTTCCCAGGAAGAAACTTTATTTGTGCTAGCGATAATTCAGTAGATTGATATACAAAGGCTGAGTGCTTAACATAGTGTAATTGTACCTTTTTAATGCAAGACTTGTGTTTTTCTCCCATATATGAGCATACACTAACATATATTACAGAGTTATATCAGAACTACACATGTACACAGAATCACTGCCCCATCTTGCTGGGAGGGGCCTTATCACATTAGCTGTTGTTTTATTATAAGTGGTTTGACCAAAGGTTGTAACAGCATTTCTACCTCCCTTTCTTTTAGTCTCTTTAAAATAACAATTGACTCATAAGTAGGCCATACTTTTATTGCTTATAATGCCACAGCATGTAAAACAAATATTTTATTCCACATATGCATTTCAATCTTCAGTTTCCTCAACTAAATCTTTTAATAAGTGCTGGAAGCCAAATTCACGATGTTTATTTTTGGTCTTGTAGAATGATTAAGAACATTTTTCTGTGCCAAAAAGGCAGAGTTAGAATGAAGCAACAATGTCCACACAACCAATAAAGCAAATAGAGTCTTCATATAAAAGCATAATATATTCACCATTAATATGTGTCAAAGGAAAAAAGGTGTTTTTAAAGCAGGTTTTATTAAGTATCACTATTTGTAGAACCAATGGGGAAATCAATTTTAATAACATAAATTAAAAGGAAACCTTGTTCTATTAACTTCAATTAACTAAAACAATTCAAGTTAAACTAATTAAGTATTATCAAGTAAGGGAGTTGAAAGCTTCTTCAGTAAATATAGAGAATAATTTGTATTTAACATATCTGTTGTTTATCCATAAATTGATGTTTCTAATTGTTTGAAAGCAATTATTTCTCTACAGCAAATGAAATGTTCCTTTCTGAGCATGTTAAACTATTTTATTGGCACATTTTTTATAAACCAGTTAGCTTCAATTTAATTTCTATCCAAATTAATGAAAGTTTCTTTCATTTATAAGATCCTAAATCTATTCTATTGGTGTTAAAATTAGACTGTATGACTAAACTTAAGAGAAGGATCTCTTTGTCCATAATTCCAATATCCAATTACATTAAATTGTACAAAAAGTGTTGTTACTTTGAAAAAAAACTGTGAGGAACATCTGCCACTGTAAGCAGTGGGAGGCCTGATGAGGATACAATGTCCTAGGATTCAAACTCATTTGAAATCCTTAATTCTGTGAGAGTATACTGCCATACATTGCACATCTCAGACATTCTTATTAAATATTGGAAGGAAAGCAGAAAAGAAGGCAGGAAGAAAAAGTGAAAAGAAGGTAGGAAGAAGGAAGTGTAAAAGAGAGAAAAGAGAATCTCCTTGATGAAAAGTTGGTCTGGAAGCATTAATTTTTTTCTGAATAAGTTCAGTCACCGTCACCAGGGATTGTTTCAAGCTCGAAGTTTCCAAAATTAAGCTGGTGTGCTTTATTGAAATTTACCCAGGAACTGCACACCTTTTTTCTCAGAAGTCGCACCAGATGTCCTGTCCAAGGACTAATAATGCTTATTCCTGTAGGCTACATCCATATGTGAAGAGGCAGAAGAGAGCATTTCAGAGCTGGTTAGTCAACTTTAAGTTATGCTCAGTGCACTGTATCGGGAATACAAAAGCATTTTCCAGATGGCATCATAAAGTCAGTTCATTTTTGCAATGAACCATCTCATTTTTGAGAAATAGCCCCTTGTTTTTCATTCCCCTTGGTTGTTTTAGAATTGCTCTTTCGTGCCATAAATGCAACACTTAAACTAGAGGGCTGGGTGGTATATCTGCTCTGTATCATGAAAAATGTTTAACAGGCTGTGAGTTTCTGGGTATGAGTTGATGAAGATAATAAGTTACAGTCTTAACTGCTGGCCAGGCCATCAAGGACACAGAGCACCAGATGGATGCTGGGATTCTACTCCCATTGTTAATGATATAACCTTGGGTGATGCACCTAATTACACTGTGTTTCAATGTCTACATATGCATGAGAGCTATTCTAACTTTGAGAAAGTCATTGTGGCTTATTTGAGGATTACCTATCAATTATTTTTCTACTTGCTTATCTATATGAACTCTATGAAATAGTCTAATTCGGGCTACTCCAAATTCATGTTTTCATCAAGCTCTTTCTTTAGCCTAGAGTGGACTCTCCTCTTGTCTGTCTTGCCAAAGCCCACTGTCATGGGAAGTATCAATCCTTACTAAGCCATTCGTGTAGTTATGTCACACTATGAAGGGGTTTACACTTACAATTTTACTTAGTCTAGAGAACAACTGTATAAAGCAACTCTTTTATGTTGATTTTGTGGCAGAGAATATGAGATTGTCTTATAATGTTTTACTGTCTAAAACCTGAAGGTATCAGAGCCTGAACTTGAACCTAGGTTTCCTTGTCATTGTAAATCCCTTCCACTGCTTCACTGAGTCTCCTGGTGGCATTACTTATATTTTTTGTTGCAATTATTTGTTATTATTATGCTATTGTCCTTTTACTGCAAAGGTTAGCATTATTTTAAAGAAACAGTGAATGCTTGGAAGAAAGGAATGATATTTTTATGTTTCTTATATTACAATAATATAAATCCTACAAGAACAGAAAACTTGGCTGTGTTGTTCACCATTCCTTCTCCTTCACATACAGCAGTGCTTAGCATGTAAAAAGCACAACTCATGTTTACTGAATAAATTTCAGTATTGTCTTTAGTGTCTGATCCTGGCTATAGAGGTTCCCAATAAATATCTGTTCTTCTGGAAAATAAGACTGACTATGCTTTCATAAAAATGATGAAATCTTCTTTAAAATTTTTTTAAAAACCACTCTTTTCTTATGTCATTCAGTTCTTTTATCCATCTTCTGATAATGACTTTGTTTGCCCAACTGTGACTATTCTCAGATAACTCACTATATACCCTACTCTTGATTTCTTATACTAATGCCAAACCATATCATATTTGGCTATAAGCAATTCACATTCTGAGAATTTACTATGAGAAAAAATTTCTTACTAAAACATTTTTATCGAAGTACAAATTATTCCCATGTTAAGCATTTCAGTTATTTAATTTTCACAGAAGAATCCTTAACCATATTTTGTTGGTTAGGAAAATAAAGTTCAAAGCAATTCTGCCTAATTGCTGAGGCCACATAGCTAACAAAGTGATGAGACAAAGTGATGACTAAAGCCCAGGCTCCAAACCAATGAACTTTGCCATATCCATGTGGCTTTGGACGTCCTGAGAGAAGAACTAAATATCTTTGCCAACTGGCATGGTCAAATTAGAGAAGCCCTAACAGTCCAGTTAGATATTGTGAAAAATGGGAACGCATTTTTGAAGGTTGAGTATTGGGGAAACTTCAGAATCACTGATGGCCACACAAAGATCAATTGTTTCTGTTTGTTTTCTTGACAAAATTTTTAAATCATTAAACATTCAGCTAAAGTTCCAACTCTTACATTGTTCAGCTGGTGAGAAAACTGTTTTCATTAGTGAAAGAAACTATTAATATATAACATTATTCTTAGCCTCATCCTAGCAAAGGCCCATTTTTTTTATTAACATTTAAAATATATATATTTTTCTGATTTAACAAGTCTTTATCAATTAAGATTAACATTATTCTTGATTCTTCCCAAATCACAACTTTTCGTTATTCCAGTGAGTAAGAATAAGTGTATAAGTACTGTTCAGGAATTATTTAAATGAGAAAAGGAAAAAACATAATACAAGTAGAACTTTCTAAGTTTTTGCAATAACTTACAGTGTTTAGAGTTTCAAAGACAGTGAGAGTCTAGTAGTTCTACCTACTAAAATGAGCTGTATTTTGAATCTTGCTTAAGTCTATTTTTAATTCCGCTGAGTGTTGCTATGAAGTTTATCATCAGTGTAAGTACCCTTCAACTGAAAATGTAAATAAGTCCTATAATGTAAGATAGTCACTGTAAAATAGAAAATATCCTAAGGAAAATGGTTGGCAGGGGTAAATAGCAAGGGGAAAGAAAAAAATTGTGATGGTAAAAAAAAGGAGACAAACTCATGTATATAAGGTGTGGGTAGGTAGGGGAATGGGAAAAAAATGAGAATTAAGTCATGTCATATACTGGTACAAATTTTCAGTGTTGTGTGATCATCATATATGTAATATATATATAATATGATCATCATTATATATATATATATATATATATATATATATATATATATATGGTGTACCTATATCAAAAAAGGTGAAAGAAAATTACCCTTCAAGAGACAACTTAGAGAATGTTCTAGGATTCCAGTAAAAAATTCAAATTATTGTTTTTTCTACCACCTATCATACATAACAATGGATAAATTCCTCATAAGATAATTGTTAGTTTATTCAACTTTAAATTGAGGCTAATATTTAACTCAAAGAATATCAAAGAGATCTAAAGTCTATAAAGC
>PVIC010046027.1:0-14402 GCA_004025085.1 Thryonomys swinderianus
GTTTTTGTCCCTACCCCACACGGTGTGCTGGGAAGATTCCCACCGCCCACAGAGCTCAATATATGCACCCTGGAAATAACAATGACCCAAGAGGCAGGGAAAGGCGGCAGAATCCTGGGAAAGGTGCCGTGACCCCCAGGCAGGCAGGAGGCTGAGGCGCATCCTTCCCATCTAGTTGTAAAGTGCCTGTGTTCATTATTTTAACAGTTATTCGTGATCAAACGATTTGGTGTTAATGGGGCTCTAATGTATAAATCCATACGGGTCCCACAGTCGTTTAGCATTAATTAAACGAGCCCGTTATAAGGCTGGGATTCCACAGGGTTTATTGCGCTTAGCAATTAATGACAAGAACCACACGGCCATTATGCTTTCTCTTCTTGCTCCTCCCCATGTCTCCCCTCCCCCCCGGGGGGGCGGAGTCAGCTCACAGATGTCCTGTGGGATGGAGCGTGGCACAGGGCGCCTGGCTGAGGAGAGAGATGGCCGGCCAGGGAGGAGTTCAGTGGGGCCCAGCGTTTTCCCCTGAGGAGCTGACGCTGCGTAGAGAAGCACTAAGGCCCGCACTCTCAGAACACCAGCCTGGGAGTCCAGAGAAAGGGGTTTTAGTCTACTGCTGTGGACCAGTCGTACAGCCGTGCACAAGACGCTGCTCTCTCCGCCCCTCGTTGGTTAAGTAAGGAGCCTGCACCGGCCCACTCTACTCTCCCTGCCTAGAAGGCATCTCCTCTTCTGCAGCTTTCAAATATCAGCTCCTCCTACAGGAACATCCTCTCCCCACCGTCCCAAGCGCTCTCCAGCGTCTTGTCTCCATTTTCTTCATGAAATTTACTGATGCCCAAACTTTGCCTGCATCGGTATTCATTCATTTACTTGGACATTATCTCTGTGTCCCCCTTACTTCACCCATCTAATCCGTCACTTTAACATCAATTCCCAGAACAGCACCCGGCACGTGGTAGGGGCTCAAAAAATAATTTGTCCATCAGTGGAATCACTAGTGATCTCACTCTGTGATGGGCATGCACTTGCCCTTGACACCTGTGCCCAGAAACCGAGGGCTGTGTTGGGGAGCGGGTCGAGCTGGATTCACCAAGAAAATGAGGGGGTGGGGGACTGGGGCCCGGTCCTGAGAGACAGAGGGAAGCTGGCCCTGAGAAGAGGAAAGGTGGCCTCATCCTGGAGACGCCAGGCAGGAGCCACAAGGGCACCAAAGTCCAAGGCTCAGCAGATGCTGCCCTGCAGGCTTCCGGCCAAGACCATTTGGTGAAACAATATTAATAGTCACCCCGCAAGAGCTCTTGCAGTCAGACACTTTCCCTTCCAAGCACTGTCAGGCGTACTGCTTGGCTTTATTCTCCTGCCATCTTCTAGCTGCGGGAGGGCGAGCTAGGGGAGAGAGTCAGGGGTGGGTTCCTCTGCTGTTTGTATGTATAAAATTGACAGCAATAACTAACTTGGATAGCACATTCCGGCTTCCAGCGTGCACTTCCCCAGGCAAGGATGATAGCGCGGCTCTCCGTTTTGCAGAGAGCCGAGGTGACTTTCTGACAGCCATAGTACAAGGACGCACACAAAGCCGGCCCTCCATGAACTTCTGAGGGAGGCCGGCCCAGGACGTAGGGGCTGAGCGTGGAGGAGCACAGCGGAGCCCTGCGCTCGGCCTCAGGGCTGGAGGTGCCGTAGAGACTGGCGAGGACTGAGGCGAGCTGGACAGTGTAATCTCGGTGCAGCCCAAGGTTGCCAGTTCCTGCCTCTTAGGAATTAGAATTGAACCCTCAGCGCGAGCTACCTTCCCATTCTTTTTACTTCTTTATTTTGAGATAGGATCTCACTAAGTCACTCAATTGGCCAAGCGGGGCTGAAACTTACAATCCTCCTGCCTCAGCCACCCAAGAGCTAAGATTGCATGTGCACACCATGCATCTGGATAATTCTTCATATTTTTTAAAGAAAAGGACCGACAGGTCTATTAGAAATTTTAGAGTTGGAAATTTTGTCATTTACATTTAAAGCGCTGTGTAGGCCAGACAAAATATGCCTTGCGGAAAGACTTTGTTCTTGTTATAAGAGCCTTAATGAGATATAATTGATACACAAAGAAGAGCACATATTGAATGTCCAAACACCATAATACATCATCACAGTCAGGATCACAGACACACAGTTTCTCCTCACATTTGCTGAATCATCAGTGAATTAATCAACTTGTATGTGCATACATGTGTGTATGTTTCTGTATTGTTAAGAGCACTTACACGAAACTTAACTCTTAGAAAATTTTGAAGTGCGCAGTACCACATTGTTAACTGCAGGCATCGTGCTGTACAGCAAACTTCTAGAACGCACTCACCCAGCATGACCAAAATTCTGTAACCACTGACTAACAATTCCTATTTCTATATCTCAGGCCTGGACAACTTGCCCCAAACTTGGTATAGCCAACTACATTCTTTTTTTTTTTTTTTTTTTTTAGACAGGGTCTCACTTTGTAGTTCAGGCTGGCCCTGAGCTCACTATGTACCCCAGGCTAGCCTCAAACTCAGCAATCCTCCTGTCTCTGCCTCCCGAGTGCTGGGATTACAGGCATGAGCCACCACGCCCGGCACTGTGGTATGTGGTATTGATAGCTGGTGGGTGTGAGTCTCCACACCCAGCACTGTATGTGGTCACCGGGGATCAAACTCAGGACCTTGCACTTGCAAGGCAGGCGCCGGAGCCACTGAGCTAAATCTCCGGTCCGCCAACTATATTCTTTGCTTTTATGAGTTTGACCGTTTTGGAGTCGTGTGGTAATTATCTTTCTATCCCTGGTGTATTTGACTTAGCACAGTGCCCTAGGGCTTCATTTGGGTTGTTACAACTGGTGGGGTTTCCTACTTTTCAGTGCTGAATAATATTCCACTGTGTGCATATACCACATTTTCTTTACCCATTCACCTAACAGCAAGTTTTTATCCACTGTCTATCAACTTGATACTTGTAGTTAAGTGAATAAAACTATTTGAACACTTTCTGGTGAAGATGGGACAGACCAAAGCATTAAGCCATGTCTCTGAGGTCACAGAAACCAGGTGCAAGCTTGAACCCTAAGCTTCCCACTGTCCCATCCAGTTCTTAAAATGTTGTTCCAGGGTTCCAGTGAGTGAGGAAACAGTGCTGGGAACACAGCACTATATTGTTTTATGTGCTAAATCCACACTTTGGGTCCAGTCCAGACCCTGACCCAGAAGTCAGCCCTTTATGCTGAAAGGTGCCCACAGAAGTGCCATGGGCATCCCTTCCTGCTCCCTCTGTCCAAAGAGCACATGCCTCACACCCTCCTAGAAGCCACATGCTCAGGCCACTTAGAATGCAGCCCTGTCGCACAGCCAGCTGTCACTTAGGCACTTACGGGCAGAACCGTGGAAAAACCAAACCACTGTTATTATACTTAATAACCAGTTTCCACATCATCAACTCATTGGAGTCTGACAGGCGTTGTTAGGGTGTCAGCTCCTTCGGCCTAACAAGTCCACTTCAGCCGGGAGCAGGGAGCCCCAGTCAGGGCCGGGCACCAGCCTACAGCAGTGACTCCTTCCCTTCCTGCCCTGTGCGCAGAGGGCATGGCAAGGGCAGCTCAGGAGCCTAGCGGCCCCACCCCAACAACCCAGTCCAGTGCAGTCAGAACCTCAGAGAGAGGCATCCAGGGCCCTGGCAGGTGTCTGAACAGGGGAAGTGCCTGGCTTGGCAGAGCGAGGGCCGTGAGGTAGGAAGCACAGGAGACCAGGGCCTGAGGGAGACCAGGCCAAGTGAGCAGTGATCGCAAGAGAGACCAGTGGCAGGTGTTTCTACACTGGCTAATATACTGGGACAGGGAGGTCTTCTGGACTGTCATTAAGAATAGCTGATAATTATAAAACCCAACATTATTCTCTTGGCCCCCTTTGGAAACTCACAGAGATGAAGTTACTCAGCCAAAGTAACCAACGCAGGAAGCTTCTGGTGGCACTGGGCCTGAGGTCTCCGCCAACCTGGGCCTTCTGGCTCCGCCCCCTTCCGGCCCACGCTTCTATACAAGGTGGGTGAACAGGAGGCCAAGTCTGTTCATCACTCCGAGGTCTCGAGTCTCAGTGAAAACTATGCCATGCAGGATGGAGGATGGGACCCATGGTGATTCGCCTCTCACTTTGGGTCAAGGCCTTACAAGCCACAAGGTCCACCCGGCCCAACCAAAGCAGCAGTGATCACTGCCCAGAGCCGTAGAGGACAAAGGGCAGGTCCCTAGTGAGACCTCGACGCGCCCATCTACCCAGCGCACCTCTTGCTGCCCAGGGCAGCGTGGGCCTGAGGCGGTGCAGTGCTGCCATCTGTCGGCCACACACTGCACTGCTTCCTGACTGCCGGGTGTTGAGCCCAGATGGGCCCCAGGAGTGCCAGCAGCCAGCCTGCCCGCCATCCTGTAGGCCCGCACCTGCAAAGCATCATCCCTGAGACCCTAGCGGGGTCCAAGATGCAGAAGCAGCACAGGCAACCGCCGAGAGGCTTTCTGTCCTTAGTAAGAGATCGCGTGCCATGCCCCAAAGGTCCCAGGGTGCCCGAGATGGGCCCCTCCCCAGGCTGGGATGACAGAGCAAGACTTAACGATGGGTGAGCAGGAGAGGACATCAACTGGGACCTCAGGAGAGTTTGCTGCCTGAGCCACCACTTTGGAGACACCAGCCACAGGTGTCCCTGAGAGATGGGCTTGTGGGTGATGGGTGCTGTTTGCTCGGTTGTCTGTTTTGTTGTGATTATTCTTTTTTCTTTCTGCCTAGAGTTTCATATTTTTCTGCCATAACCATCTCAAGAAATAATTCATTTGTAAATCTAACAGAAAGTACATTTGCTTTTAACAGAAACACAGTGATTCTAGGGCAGAAATAAACCCCGTTTGTAAATGAGGAGAAGCAGTTCAGAGACAGCTGACGTGTCCAAGGTCACAGCACTAGTTGGTGGCCAAGATGGACCAGAGCTTCCCCCTCTGGACAAGTGTCTAGATATCTTGAGAGGCACAGGGTCCTTCCCTGGCAACACCTGACTTTTCGTTGGGTCTGTCTCTTCTGAGTGTTTCACAGGGCAGGATAGTCCCACTTCTACGATATTCCCAGTGTCCACTGCAGGACATGGCACACAGCAGACCCTGCACATGCCCACTGGGTAAAGGAATGGAGTTAGGCGAGAAAGGCTCCCAGAGGAAGTAAGATAGGCATCTGCTGTGTGAAAGGCAGTACAACTGCATCAACAGGAAAAATGGGGAGCATCCCAGAGAAGGGGGGCAGCCTCAAGGAACCAGTAAATACATGTCCCCAAATACTTACGGAAAAGGTGGGTGGCAGAAAGACACGGATTGTCCTCCTATCTGTCTTGGTTTCTGAGCTAAGGTCCAATTATTGCTGACCCTGATTCCTTGCTGCCTGCTGGGACTTCAGGACAGAAGCCAGAAAGAGCTCCTTCGTGGGACCCAGGAGGACCCAGTGGGACCTGCACCCCAGTTCAGCCTTCCTGGGGCTTCCCGGGTCTACCTGAGCCTGTCTGAACCTGAGGGTACTAAGTCAGGCCTGGTTGGGCTGGGGAGGCTTGACTGACTAGGGCAGGGAGGGCAAATTGGGCTGAGCTGGGAGCCTCTTTCTTGTTCTTGTCTTTAGAGGGCCCCAGCGCCTGTCATGACAGCCCAGTCTCCCAGGATTCTAATCCAGAGATAGATAGGAGAGAAAATCCAGAAATAGTGAAGTCAGAGAGAAAACGTGAGCCGATCCAAATTTATGCAAGGTCTTGTTTTTAGTGCCCTCTATAATATCACCATTACCTTAGGAACATGAAGACGTATTAAGACGTAATGATTGTATTGACAGATGGAAGCCATTTACAAATTCAGATGCAGATATGAAAGTCTAATAGAAAAAATGAAAATTTTCAGCAAGGAAAGTGGAAAAAAACTCGATAGGAAAAAATTCTCATCTGAATTTTTTTTTTAGAGAAATCCTCAAAAGGTTCTTGGAAAAAGCTTTATTTCCCTGAGAACGTTATATAATGTCTATTTGTCAAGGAGGCCAGGAGGTGTGTGCCCCTCCCCCGACCCCACCAGGGAAGAGATACCCGCAGGGTGCCAAGCCCTGGGCCAGGCTCATGCGTGCATCCTGTGGTTGACAAAACCAGGGCCACCCTCGGACCGCGGGCACACACAGGGGCAGTCACCTCGGCCACCGGGCAGCATCAGCCTCACGTGTGCGAGGTGGGTCTCTGCTTACCCTTGCTGCCACGCAGCCCGAGGCTGCCCTTAGACTTAGCAAGCATTTGAAAGTGGGGTGCACGCGTAGACTCAGTCCCTTCTCGCCCCGAAGCACCACGTGACTAGCACTGGAAAGAACCCCGCCCAGCTTTGGTCTCCAGCTTAGCTCCCCCTTACAAGGGCCTTTAGCATCCAGCCCTAGAGAGCAGGGGTCCTCACGAGGGCCCCCAGGGAACGGGGTCAGGGGTAACTGCTTATGGTTTCTGAATGGGAAACGAGAATTCAACAGAGAGACAGGAAAGAGAAACAGAGCGATCCAGTGCGAGAGATCCAGAGAAAACAGAGACAGAAACTGAGAGAGACAAAGATGGAGAAGCCAAACAGAAACGGAGGGAAAACGGCAGAGACACAAAAACAAGAGGAGAAGGGTAGAGAGCAGGGCAGGAAACGCGAAAGAGACAAAGGACTGATCAACAGGTGAAGAGCCAGGGGAAAGAGAGAAGACTCCATTCCCCCACGTGGGGTCCTCCTCACTCCCCCACACCTCCCAGCGGAGGAAAGGGATGGAACGGGCGGAAACAGCCAAGTCGCCCCAGGGGAGCGGACGCGGGGAAGGGGCAGGCAGGAGGGGTTGGGGGCCGCCCTCGCCCTCGGCGGTTCCAGACTGCAGGGCGGGGAGGATGGAGGGGCACTCGGGCTCCAGGAGAGCGGCTCGGACCAGCTGCTGGGGGAGGGGCGGGAAACTCTGGAAACAGGCCCGAGGAGGTGGGAGGAACTGAAATAAAAAGATTTTACCTTTTACCGAGAGTCCATTTGAGGACGAAATGGGGGCTGTGTCAACAGGAAGTGGGGGGGGGGGCCGTGAAGGGCCACCCCAGAGAGCCACGCCGAAGTGAGGAAGGACAGGAGGTCAGCCTTGGGCCGAGGGGCACAGCTGGAGAGGACCGGGGCAGACTGGCCGGGAAAGCCCCGCTCCTAGCCCCCTGTCTGTGGCCCCGCCGGACCTGTCCCCGCGGCCATCGCATCCACTGGGGACACAGGCTCTGAGTCCCAGCTGGTGGCTGGCTGAACCCATTCATTCGCTGGTGTCCCCCATTCTTGTGCTCCGGTTGTGCGCCAGGTGCTGGGCGGGCACTCAGGACACGGGGGCAGGAGACAGACAGGTACCTCCAAGGCACTCGCGACCTGATGGGGAGGGTGTGCTCCCCACACACATGACAACAAACTGCCTGACAGGGAGGGACTCCGGGGTCACCTGGACCAGCAGGGGAGACCCACCAGAGGAAGCCTGTCCTTGCGGGCCATGCTGGAGCCGAGACTGGCCATGCTGGGGCCAAAGGAGAGTTTAGCAGGTCGGGGCAGCAGGAGCCCAGCCGCGGGCGGGAGAGGGAAGTCTGGTCTGAGTCCTGGGCCTGCTGCTGACCAGCTACGATGGTAGACAAGTCACCCGGCTCTTCGAACCTCTCTTTCTTCATTTCGTAGAATTCTTTAAGGACGAGGGAGGGTATCTGTGTACTGCCTGCCACACAGCAGGTGCTTAGTAAGGGGTAGTTACTGTTGTTATGAAGAAGTAGGAAACTGAAGAAGAATGAAAGGAAATGGTTGTGGGAAGGTAGGTTTACACCGCAGGAGAGATGCCATAATGCCAAGAAAAGATGTGCTAGCAGTGGGAGAAGCCTTCCCCAAGAAACATTTGTCAGAGCCATGGATGGTATCTGGTGAAGAGTTGAATGGCTTATTTTTATTAGAAAAATAGAATAGTTAAGAGTGTGGTTTTTTAAAAAAATGTGTATACATTTTTAAAAACAGCTCCTCCATAAAAAAAAAAAAAAAAAAAAGCGAGTGCCAGGGATATAGTTCAGTGGTGCATGCCTGCCTCACAAATATAAGGTCCTGAGTTTGATCCCCAGTACCAGAATGAAGAAAAGAAAAATGAAGCTTCATTCCTGTAATCTGGTCACTTTGGGAGTCTGAGGCAGGAGGACCACAAGTTCAAGTCCTGCCTAGGTACCTTAGTGATTTTGCCAGACCCCGCCTCAAAATAAAAGATACAAGAGGGTCAGGGATATAGCTCAGTGCAAAAACCCTATGTTGCAACCCCTAATACCAAAGGGAAAGGAAGAAAAAAAGTTTCAGAACTCTAATAGGAGAAGTATGTTCTGGTATTCTATTGCACCGTGGGTGACTATAATTAACACAAATGTGCATTTCAAAATAGTGAAGAGAAGTTTTCCAATGCCCTCACCGCAAAGAAATGGAAGGCGTGTGAGATGATGGGCCCCCAGTTACTCTGATCCAGCCATTACATAGCATGTGCGCATACCAACACATCAATTGTACCCCATACATATGTGCAATTCACAGGTGTCAATTAAAATACATACATAATAAGTTTAAAATAACCTTTTAAATGAAACATCATTCTCTTTCCCTGGAATGTTACCAAATTTAATGACCTGTATCTAATGAAAAGGCTGTGGCGGAAGTGAAAGGATAGCTTCTGATCCTAGGCCAGAAAAGACAGCTTCTTCCGTGGACCCCCACTCTGGGAAGAGTTATGTGTGTGGTGAAGACATGCAGAGTCCTCCAGAGAGGACCACACGCCAGGACTGAGCCTCCTGCCCAGCCTGTATGACCTCCAGGCCAGCGAGCCACCAGCTTGGAGGTGGGTCTTGTGGCCGCTGTCAGACTTTCAGAGGGGACACAGCCCCAGGCAATATCCCAGCTGCTTCCCCAGGAAAGTCCTCAAACCAGAACCCTACCCCAATGCCTTCCTGAGTTCCGACCCACAGAAACTGTGTACAGTATCGCCTGTGTGTTAGTGCTGCAAGCTGCTAAATTCTGGGGTAACGCACTGCACGGGGGTTAATGACCGAGTCAGGAGCCAAAAATCCCCAACAGGAAACCCCACTCCCGTGAGCCGCCCCCCCGCCGATGCTCCCCCCGCTGGCATCAGCAGCATTGCTATGGACAGCTCTCAGTGACCCAGGCAGCCTGGCTGTGTGGGGCTGGGCAGGATCTGGTGGCTGAGGACCCCCAGCAAAAGCAGCAGCACTCAGTGAGTTCCCGCTGGTCAACCCTGCCTACACTGCCATGACTATGTGGCTGACCTATGCCAGTGGGCAGGCCTGGGTAGAAGAGGATACAGGTGGCATTTACCTCACGCGGCCCGCAGCCCTCCTTCCCCTCAGGGTCTGGGTTATCTTCCATACATCACCTTGATTCTGTCTCCCTGAGGCGTCTTTGCCTTGAACCGCCATCTCGTCCCCTGTGAAGCGGACTTACCACAGTGCTGGGTCCGTACAGTAGTTGTGAGGCCCGAGTGCGACCACGCGGGGGGAAGGGTCCTCTAGCCCTCCTCGAAAGTTCGGGACCATTGTGATAGTGAGGACATACTCACGGAGGCTGCCACACTCGGTGTGCTCTTGCAGCCTAGAACTTAACAACTCAAGAATCCCAGCTTCTTTTGCAGAAGGAATTCCAGTCTCTTTCTGAGGCCTTTCTCATGAATCGATTGTGGAAACCCCAACAAATTCTGACATAGCGGGGACATCTCTTGCTCCCTGCACACCTGCTATCTCACGCCCCCCAGCATCCTTCATTTTTGTCCTCCCTGGGTAGTTCCCATGTCAGTGTCCTGTGACATTGTAGGGAAAGAGGAGGGCATACTGGGCGGACGGGAAGTGAATGAATGATGGGGACATCCGAGTACGCGTTAATTTATGAGTGAATGCGTGCACGCGTGCATTGATTATCTGATACTGTCCTTCACTCCTGGGCTCGTGTCAGACATCACCCTAGACATTTCTGGATGTCTGAGGACAGAGGCAGGGTCCTAGCTAGATCTAGAAGCCTGTACTCTTCACATTTCACGGCGCCAGCAGCAGGAGGGGAAGACAGAGCCAGGGACACAGAAGCCTTCCGCATGTCTTTGGTGTATCCCAAAGCTTAGGGTACTCTGGTATGAGCACAAGGGGTGGGGAAGAGACCCCAGCCAGGACTCCCCGGTACCATCCCTGCCCAACCCTCACTCTCAAAGATGCCCCAAAGGAAATGGCTGCCTAGTAGCTGGCAGATGATCTCGATGATATTATAAGATCCCTTTCATCTGAAGACTTATTTAGTCCAGAAGATTAACTTCAAGTCAGCTTGACCAACACATTGGAACCAAGTCAGAAAGGTTCCATCCCAAGCCGGCCACCTCTAGGGGCCTGGAGAGCCATGGAAACCTCCCGTGGCCTCTCCTCCTGTGTTTGACTGTGGTGCCAGGAAAGACCCTGTCAAACCCGAGCCCCCACACCATGGGCCGGGGTTGGCAAAGAGGCTGTGGTGATGGCAAGAGTCCTGAGCATGCTGTTCACCCTGCCACAAGGTGCCTGCCCTGTGGGGAGCAGGAACCCAGCCAGTCCCAAAGCTGCAGGGAGTGGAGAGCCAGAGGTACCGCCTCGTCCACCCAGGGGCTCATGGCCACATCCTCAGCACCCCAAGCCTTCAGTAGCCCAGTAGATGTCCCAACTAGATGCAGGGCTGAGCTGCCTATCCTGCCCCAGCCACAACCTTGAACTCTGGGCCCCCTTCTCCCTGCCATGACACCACTTGGCCAGCCTTAGGCAGCCTTGGCAAAGACGTGGAGCAAGTGGGCCGGAGGGTTATCTCAGTGGTTCCGGCGCCTGCCTCGCAAGCGTAAGGACCTGAGTTCGATCCCCGGTTACCACATATAATGCTGGGCGTGGTGGCTCATGCCTGTAATCCCAGCACTTGGGAGGCAGAGACAGGAGGATTGCTGAGTTCGCAGCAGCTTGCCTGGGCACCATAGTGAGCTCAGGGCCAGCCTGAACTACAAAGCAAGACCCTGTCTCCAAAAAGCAAAAAAAAAAAAAAAAAAAAAAAAAAAAAAAAAAAAAAAAAGACGTGGAGCAAGGCCAGGTCCGCAGCATGGGAGTGACCCAGGCCAGACTCTAGCAAGCAGGAGACAAGTCTCTCTAGACCAAAGCAGAGCCAGAGGGGAGGGAGAGATGATGCAACCTGAGCCCTCTCCTGCTGCCAGGTCCAGGGAAGGAGGAGAGGAGGGGGCATGGCGCAGGCACTTCTGGGCAGCGTCTGGAGACAGCCTGTTGGGATTCTTTGCCCCCCTCTGGGCTGCAGCCCAGCCTGCGCACCCTGTGGTCCAAAGCTTCCTGATTTCCATCTCTGGCCACAGCTTCGAAGTCAGTTCATTCTGCAGGTAGAAGTGCTGAGCTCCGGGAGGAAGACAGCTTTCTCGAACAGGAGCAACAGACAGAAGGGACTCGTCACGGCCAAACTGCCCTGCTGCTCGAAGGCAGTGATTCAGCAGAGGAGGCTCCGGGCCAGACCGCTGACTTCCCCTGGGGTCTCGCAGCTCTGCACAGAGCGTCCTAAGGACGGAGGCCTGAGGGGTCCTGGCTTAGAGACTGGCTCCACCTGTCCTCATCATGTCCCTGCCACCAGTGCTCCAGGGGACCTGCTGTAGGGACCTCACCCCTCTGTGTCTAGATTTCTCAACTGAAATAGCGATCACTTTTGCCCCCCAGCTCATGGTGTCCCAGGAAGTCGTGTGAGCAAACGCTTGGCTTCGCCCTCGAGGCCAGAGCTGCACAGCCAACTGGACAGCACCCGCCCCGGCCTCCGGGTTTCCAGTTTCATAGGGAAGAGGCTCACGTGAGTTTGGCTACTTCACCTAGATCACACAGGCATGTCCTGCGTGACAGTAAATCCAAATACTCACCACTGTATAGATATAAAGCGTCAGTAACAGAATGGTGACTTTTACTTCAATGGCCACCTGATGGAATTTGCACCTCCTTTCTCTGAATAATACTCGCACGCTTCAACATGTAGACTACTCGAGGGATCTAGAGGGCTGGACTCGCGGATCCACGGGTGGCCGAGCGTTTCAATCCTGCCACTGTGTGATCTAGGGGAACACACTGAACCTCTCTGGACCTCATTTCCTCATCAACCAAGGGAGATAATAATGGGGTTCTGAAGAGTCAGTGAGTTGCAAGTTAAATACTCAAAATGATGCTTTCCATATAATAAATGCTGACTGGATGCTTGCTGTCGTGAGACTCCACGTTGTTATTACCCTCTGAAGAACTTCACGGCATCCTGGGGGCCCCAAATGCCAAGGAGACCATCCTGCTGGGGGTCCTCTCAAATGTCAGGTGTCCCTGCCAAAGACTGCTAGCTTCCAGCACCCCGTGGACTGGGTCAGTGAACGCTAGGGGAGGAGGACCCCACCCACTGCCTTTCTCCCACCAGCACAGGCCACTGCCCTCCCTCAAGCCCTGGACACCCCCACCCACCTCCAAAGCTCTGCCCGCAGTTCCAGGAAGCCGCCTCCCCTCCCCTGTGCTGCCCTCCCCACTGCCCAGGAATCAATGCAATCCCCTAAAAGCTCATAACTCGGAGGTAATTATAAGAAGCATCAATTACCCAGCAATGTGGATTTCATGAATTCAATTAATTTGCATGGCGATCGATACGGGTGGGTTCGCCGGGGTCCCCAGGGGAAGTTAGGACATTGTTCTGCACGCTATTGATTTTACAATGTAAAACAAAACCGCTCTCCTCGAATTCATAGATGCCCATTCAGCCATATTAACTTTCAGATCATTTATTTTTGTATGTCTTTCAACTCTGTTTGTTGCTATCACACAAATGCAGAGTATTACATTGTAGGGAATAATTGAATCAATACAGTCAGGCTATGCCAGGCCTCCCCGGCACTGGCTGGCGAGTTCTTCTTCCTACTTCTGCCCTCCGCCTCCCGGGCTCCTCCCAGCCGGGCTGCTCTCCTAACCCTAAGCCCCCACTCCCTTTCTCAAATCTGACTACTTCATTGCAGATAGACTTCAGTTGCAGCTGGTGGATGTGGTTGGACATAAGAATAACTTCTTGGTGGTAGATGGAAGCCTAAGGAGGGCTGCAGATAATAAAAGACTCCAGCTTCTGGTAGGCTCTTGAGAACGCAAACTTGAAGCCTGATGATGGACTAAGTCAGTGTTGTTGGCACAGTGACCACTCAGGAATCCTGGGCGGGGGCACAGTGCATCTCCCTCCCCCAGAGGCAGTAAGACTGGGGAGGTGGCATTTGCTTAATCTCATCCCATACTGTGTCAGGCGATGCTAGGTTTAATGGGAGGAGTGGCCACCGAGAAGCAAAGGACCCACAAACCACAGCCAACCATGGTCCCCAGCTTGGGTGTCCATCCCTGCTCTGTTCTTGAATCCTGCCCCCTCCTGAGCCAGCCAGCTTCCCCTGAAGCCCTCTGGGACCAGGCTGTGCTCTAGACAGCACCAGAGTCTCCTGTACATGTGCTTGTGTGCACACACAAGCACGCACACACACACACACACAGGCATGCACAGCAATCTAGACACAACATGGGGGCCACAGCCAAGCCCCACCCCCACAGGAGCTGGGGCTACCCCACCTGCCCCACAAACCCCCATCTCAGCACAGCCCCTCAGCTCCCCACATCTGGAAAAGGGGAGAAACCTGTTTTTCATTTGCTCCCCCCATCAGGATATTAGACAGCTAAACAGCCCAGCGCCTGTTTCCTTCAGATAACCAGTTCCTGACGAGGCCCCGAATTGTCCCTGGAATCTCAGCGCCAGTGTATAGAGTAGGTCATTTAACCAACAGTACACACAACTAAATAAAAATCCATTTTCCAAGAGAAAATTCTATTCTTATCAGAGTTTTGCAAGAGGGTTGCAAGCGGCCCATGTTAATTG
This sequence comes from Thryonomys swinderianus, assembly GCA_004025085.1. Lineage (NCBI taxonomy): Eukaryota > Metazoa > Chordata > Mammalia > Rodentia > Thryonomyidae > Thryonomys > Thryonomys swinderianus. Next base: position 14,012 of record PVIC010046027.1, read on the forward strand.
AAGCTTTGATGTTTGTAGGAGGAGGCCTCTAATCAACGCCACAAAGGAGGCTGATTCACTGCAGTGTGCCCCTTGGCCAAGAGCGGAGTCTGGGGGCCAGGATGAGGGCAGGGGATACAAAGGGCTGGGGCAGGACGGAGGACTCGAGCTGGCCACTTGACACAAAGCTGCCCGAGAGGCAGGTGGCTGGGTCAGGAGGCCAAGAGCCTGGGGTGACCTAATGTCAGGCAAGCCTAAGGTCAGGGTCTACCTAGAGCTTTAGTTCCTCAGCAGCCTCGGGCACCCCCTTGACACTAAGCCTCATTCTCTCCTCTGGATGACCATCAGCCTCCTTAGCTACCCTGGAAAGCCATCTCATGGCGGTTAAATAAAAATAAAATCAGAAGTTTCA